>APFE030567392.1:0-48730 GCA_000404065.3 Pinus taeda | reverse complement strand
CAAGTTGGATCTTCGTTCAAGATATCATCAAATCAGAATGAAGACTGAAGACATTCTGAAAACAACATTTAGAACTCATGAGGGTCATTATGAATTTTTTGGTCATGCCTTTTGGCCTTACCATGCACCTTCAACATTTCAAGGTTTGATGAATTCAATTTTCAAACCATTCCTTAGAAAATTTGTGTTAGTATTTTTTGATGATATACTAATCTACAGCAAGTCTTGGAAGGATCATGTTGAACATGTTGACAGGGTGCTACAACTATTGGAGGAGAAACAATTATATGCAAAAGATCCAAATGTTTCTTTGGAGTACAAGAGGTGGAATATCTGGGTCATATTGTATCTCATGAAGGAGTTAAGGTAGACCCTAGCAAAATTAAAGCCATTAAGGAATGGAAAATCCCCACAGCCATAAAGCATCTGCGAGGATTTCTCAGGTTGACAGGGTATTATCGCAAGTTTGTTAAGAATTATGGGAGAATAGCAGCACCTCTAACAACACTATTGAAGAAAGATGCATTTTCATGGACTCCAGAAGCAACAAAGGCCTTCGAACATCTTAAAGAGGCAATGTGCCAAGCACCGGTCTTAGCTACACCGGACTTCACAAAAACCTTTATTGTGGAATGTGATGCTTCAGGAAATGGAATTGGTGCTGTTCTAATGCAAGATGAAAGACCCAGTGCTTTTGAAAGTCATCCAATCAAGGAAAGTTTTTAAACAAAGCTATTTATGAGAAGGAAATGTTGGCAATACTCCATGCACTTAAGAAATGGCGACCCTACCTAATGGGAAGACACTTCAAGGTAAAAACAGATCATGATAGCCTTAAATACTTTTAGAACAAAGATTATCCTCTGAAGAGCAACAAAAGTGGGTCACAAAGATGTTGGGTTATGACTTTGAAATCATCTACAAAAAAGGGAAGCAAAATGGGGTGGCAGATGCACTCTCAAGAAAGGATGAGGATGTGAAGCATTGTTGTGCGCCATTTCTATTATCCAACCAAATTGGATAAATGAAGCAAGGGAGGAATGGAAGAATGACGAAGAAGTGTGGCACTTATTCGAAAGTTACAACAAGATTCTAGTACGTCTGATACATTTAGCTGGCAAAATGATTCGTTATGGTACAAAGATCGCTTATACCTCTGTAAGAATTCCCAGCTAAAACAAAAGATTCTTATGGAATTGCACACTTCTCCCTTAGGAGGGCACTCAGGATTTTTAAAAACTTACCACAGGGTTAAGAAGGAATTTTTTTGGGATGGCCTTAAATCAGATATTCAAAAGTTTGTGGCAGAATGTTTGGTTGCCAACAAAATAAAGTTGAAACAATTAAGACACCAGGTCTATTACAACCTTTATCCATTCCAAGCCAATGTTGGGAGGAGGTTTCAATGGATTTTATCACAGGTTTACCCAAGTCTGAGGGAAAGAGTGTCATCATGTGGTAGTTGACAGACTTACCAAGTATGCACACTTTTGTGCATTATCACATCCATTTAAAGCCAGTACAGTTTCTACTGCATTTATGGAAACAATTCAAAAGCTACATGGAAACCCAAAGATTATTGTAAGTGACAGAGATCCCATTTTCACTGGAAATTTTTGGACAGGATTATTTTCTTGTCTTGGTACTCAGTTAGCTCATAGCTCATCTTATCATCCTCAATCTGATGGGAAAACTGAGATAGTAAACAAATGTTGGAAGGATATCTTCGTTGCTTTGTCTATGATAAACAGACACAATGGGTCAAATGGTTGCCTCTGTCGGAATGGTGGTATAACACTTCCTTCCATACATCAACAAAAATGACCCCATTTATGGCACTTTATGGGTATCAACCACCATCCATCACATCATATTCAAGAGAAAATTCTAAGGTTCAGGCAGTGGAACATCACATCGAACATCAACAACAAGTTCTCCAACTCTTAAAGGATAAACTCGTGTTGGCACATAATAAAATGAAACAACAGGCAGATCAACATCGCAGCGAAAGAAGTTTTGATGTAGGTGATTGGGTGTTCCTACGGCTACAACCATATAAGAAAATGTCCCTCAAGTAAGCTACGAAGGATAATAAATTATCACCAAAGTATTATGGTCCATACAAGGTGTTGCAAAAGATTAGTACTATGGCATACAAATTGGAGCTTCCTGTAGCTTCTAGATTACACCTAGTTTTCAATATTTCATGTTTAAAGAAGGTTATAGGCAACAAGCTCCCAGTTCAAACAATATTGCTAGAACTTGATGAGGAAGGAAAAATTATATTGGAACTAGAAGCAGTCACAGAAAAAAGAACTCGACAGCTACGAAAGCGATCAATTTCAGAGTATCTTATCAAGTGGAAGAACTTATCCACTGAAGATTCCACATGGGAAGATGAGAATTTTATACAGAAGTATCCGGAACTACTCAAGCGTTGAGGACAACACATTTTTGAAGGAGAGGGGCATGTTAGGTCCCTATAATACTAGTGATTACCCCATTACTATTGTAGTTATACCCCTTATTAATATTGGTGTGCCCCTATTGTCCCCATATTGTTATTACTGTGCCCCATAGAATCCCTCTATTGTTATTTTTGTGGCTTTATATTATTATTGTTAGGTTGGCTGGGTTATATTGTGACTCCTCAGACTCCTATATATAGAAAGGAGGTTTTGTCATTTGAATCATACAAGAATTGTTCATTTATGTAATGTAAAGGAAGTTGCCCCCTCGAAGAGGCTGAATTCTAAGGCGTTGATCTCTCTTTTCTATCATTTCTTGAGCTAGTTTCATAACAAACTACAAAAATGCAGAAATGTTGTTTCTTCGGAAAGGAACAAAAAAATGTGAAAGTGTTGTTCCTTCGGAAAGGAACAACAAAAAAACAAAAATGTTGTTCCTTCGGAAAGGAACAACAAAAAAACAAAAATGTTGTTCCTTCGGAAAGGAATAGCAAAAATGCGGAAATTTTGTTCCGTCGGAAAGGAATAGAAAAAAATAAAAGTGTTTTTCCTTCGGAAAGGAAGGAACGGTAAAAAAATAAAAGTGTTGTTCCTTCGGAAAGGAACAAAAAAAATGCAGAAATGATGTTCCTTCTGAAAGGAACAACCGAATGTGAAAGTGTTGTTCCTTTAGAAAGGAACAATAGAAAAATGAAAGTATTGTTCCTTCGGAAATGAACAACAAAAATGCGGAAATGATGTTCCTTTCAATGCGAAAGTGTTGTTCTTTCAGAAAGGAGCAGTAGAAAAACGAAAGTGTTGTTCCTTAGGAAAGGGAAAAAAAAATGTATAAATGTTGTTCCTTCACAAAGGAACAACAAAAAACGAAAAAGTGTTGTTCCTTAAGAAAGGAACAAAAATGCAGAAATGTTGTTCCTTTGGAAAGGAATAGCAAAATGCGAAAGTGTTGTTCCTTTAGAAAGGAACAACAAAAGGACAGAAATGTTTTTCCTTCGGAAAGGAACAACAAAATGCAAAAGCATTGTTCCTTCAGAAAGGAACAGCAAAAAGGCATAAATGTTGTTACCTCGGAAAGGAACAACAAAATGAAAAAGTGTTGTTCCTTCAGAAAGGAACAACAAAAAGGTGGTAATGCTGTTCATTCAGAAATGAACAGAAAAATGTGAAAGTGTTGTTCCTTCAGAAAGGAACAACAAAAAGGTGGAAATTTTGTTCCTTCGGAAAGGAACAACAAAATGCAAAAGTATTGTTCTTTCAAAAAGGAATAGCAAAAACGCGGAAATGTTGTTCCTTCGGGAAGGAACAACAAAATGAAAAAGTGTTGTTCCTTCAGAAAGGAACAACAAAAAGGTGGTAATGTTGTTCCTTCGGCAAGGAACAACAAAATGCAAAAGTGATGTTCCTTTGGAAAGGAACAATAAAAAGGTGGAAATGCTGTTCCTTCGGAAAGGAACAACAAAATGAAAAAGTGTTTTTCCTTCGGAAAGGAATATAAAAAAGTCAGAAACACTGTTCCTTCAGAAAGGAATAGAAAAATGCAAAAGTGTTGTTCCTTTGGAAAGGAACAACAAAAAGGTGGTAATGTTGCTCCTTCGGAAAGGAATAACAAAATGCAAAATTGATGTTCCTTCGGAAAGGAACAATAAGAAGGCAGAAATGCTATTCCTTAGGAAAGAAACAACAAAATGAAAAAGTGTTGTTCCTTCGGAAAGGAACAACAAAAAGGCAGAAATGTTGTTTCTTCAAAAAGGAACACCAAAATGCAAAAAAATGCAGAAATGGAAAAATTTGTACAAAAAGTAGTTTATACAAGTAGAAAAGAAAAGCTTATGTACGAAATTTAAGAACAATGAAATTATTTAGTGAACCAATGCCGAGGAAGGATTATTTTCCTCAGAAAGAATCTTCATATCAAAATCTTCCCAGAGCTGCTGGTAAAAGGATTCCCGAGTAAGAAGTTTATGGTACAGCCGCACTCAGTGGCCATTTTCTCTAAAGTTATGTCTAGATCCGTCAATTGTAGTCAAAGTAATGATGCCATTATCATGCACTTTATGGATTTCATACTGTCGAAGCCATCGAGTCTGAAGTTGTCTCGGAAAATCTTGAAACCTAGAATCGTATAGGAGTGCCCAATCTCCTTCGTGGAAGATTTTCTTTTTGATCAGGGCGTCGTGCGATTTTGCTCTCTGCTGTTGGATTAATGCAATGCATTGAAGAGCCAAGAGCCTAATTTCACCTAGCTCGCTAATTTGCTGTAATATGTTAGTCTGGGCCTCATTTAAATCTAGACCAATCTCCTGTGCTGTTCTTAATGTTTGTATTTCGAACTCTATTAGAAATATGGGTTCCTTTCCAATACTAGCTGATATGGTGAATAACCAGTGGTGTTTCTCCATGTTGTTCGGTATGCCCACAAGGCCTTCGGCAATCTTAAAGCCCAATCATGCCTGTGTGATGCAATGGTTTTTGTCAATATTGCCTCTATCACTTTATTCGTGTTCTCTACTTGGCCATTTTCCTGTGGGTGATATGGAGTGGTAATTTTCTGCTGAATGTGATAATTTTTTAATGTTGCAACGATTTTATTACCTACAAACTATGGTCCTCTGTCTATGATTATGTTCCTTGGGAGGCCATATCGCACAAATATTTAGAACATGAAATGAACCACAGAGTCCTTTGTAGCTCTTGGAAGTTCCTCTGCTTCAACCCATTTGGTAACATACTTTGTTGCTACTAGAATATATGTTTTTTGATTTGATGATGAGTTGATCAAAATCGAGTGCCCAATGCTCAAATGGTTTGATTACTAACTGTGGGTTTAAGGCATTTCGTCAGACTGTCCAGGGCTTCTTGCTCTTTGGCAATTGTCACATGCTTTAACAAATTTCTTAGCATCTTTAAAGATTGTGGGCCAGTAATAACCTGTTTGGAAAACCTTGTGACTAGTCCTTCGATCTATGAAATGTCCGCCACACAGTCTACCATGACAAGCTTTTAGAATCTCAAATATTTCGTCTTCACGAACGCATCTTCTGATGTGCATATCTGTCCCTGTATGAAATAGGTAGCCCCCAATCCAAGAAAATTGGGTACTACATTGCACAATCTGTTTTCATTCATTGGGGGTTAGATGCTTTGGTAATTTGCCTACTACTAAATAATTTGCAACATCAGCATACCAGGGTGTCTTAACAATAACTGAAAACAAATGTTCATCTGGGAATTGATCTCGATTGCTGCTGCATCCGCTGGCTTCGACATTCGTGAGAGAAAGTCAGCTATAGGATTCTCTTTCCCATGTCGATCTTTTATTTTGATGTCAAATTCCTGCAATAAAATCAACCATCTTGTTACTCTATCATTTGTAATAGGTTTATTTGCTAAGTATTTTATGGCAGAGTGATATGTATATAAAATAATAAGATATCCAGTGATATAATGCCTAAATTTATTTACAGCATGTATTATAGCTAAAAACTCTTTTTCAGTAACAGTATAGTTTAGCTCAGCAAGAGACAAATTCTTGCTAATATAATAGATTTCATATGGTTTTTTGTCTTCTTCCTGCCCAATGACTACCCCAATAGCTGTGTCTGAGGCATCTGATGAAATTTGAAATGGAAGGTCCCAATTTGGGCCTCTGAGCACCGGGGTTGTTGACACAAGCTTTTTCAGATTCTCAAAAGCACGATCACATTTATCTGTCCAAACAAAATCAACATTCCCTGTCAGTGCGTATAGAGGTGCAACTATTTGAGAAAAATGTTCTATAAAGCTCCTATAATAACTAGAAAATCTTAGAAAACTGTGTACCTCTGTCTGTGTGGTAGGAGTAGTTATTAACAAAATTATTTGAATTTTGGCCGGATCTACCTATATTCCAGCCACTGAGATATAATGACCTACGATGACCCTTTCAATCATCATCATATAACACTTTTCATGGCTCAAGTAGAGCCTGGTGGCAATAGATCGTTGCAACACCTTTTCCAATATGTCTAGTGCTGGCTCAAAATCATTTCCATATGGTATGAAATCATCCATATATACTTCGAGCTCTTCATTTATTAGATCTGAAAAGATGCCAAGGATGACCCTCTGAAATGTGGCAGGGGAATTATATAGGCCAAATGGTAGGACTCTGTAAGCAAATGTTCCCCAAGGATAGGTAAAAGTAGTTTTATTCTGGTCTTCAGGGGCAATCTGAATCTGATTGTATCCACTGAAGCCATCCAAGAAAGAAAAGAATTTCTTTCTTTCTAATGTATCTAATACCTTATCAATGAATGGAAGGGGAAAGTGTTCTTTCTGGGTTTCTTTGTTTAATTCTCTGTAATCTACACAGATCCTCCACTTTCCATTCTTCTTTGGCACCACTACTAGTGGAGAGACCCACTTACTATTGGAGATTGGATAAATAAAGTTTACATCCAAATGTTTTTGTAATTAAGCTTTCACAATATCTTTTAGGTGAGGGTTGAGTCTCTTTTCTGTATAAATGTACATAGTTAGGGATCAATTCCCTTAATGTCTAGATAATCCCATGCAAAAGCTTCCTTATATTTTCTCAGTAGTTGGACCAACTTTTCTTCTTGTTCAAGAGTCAGGTTATTGTTAATGTTCAAGGTTTTTCTTGGCTCAATCTATATAGTTTTGTTGTTTGAAATAGAGGTAGTGGGTATTGTTTGATCATGAGTGTCTTTGAGGGGATCTTATTCTAGTTCATTGTTAAATGCTGTCTCTATCATGTGACATTGTACATGGGATCTGGATTCAGTTTGGTTAATGAAGTTGTTAATAACGTCATCCTCTCTTTGATCTTTAAAATCGAGGGCATCTTCTATGGTTAATGGGGACCTAATGTTTTCTGTGAGGTATGATACAGATTGTTTGTTAGTTTTTATTATTGTTACACTTGGCTGGGCTGGAGGGTATAGAGCTAGATTCTTGATATTACTCCCTCTAGTTATTGTCATACTGCCTTGTCGGTAGCCAATGTAAGCATCAACAGTCGCAAGCCAAGGACTACCTAAAATTAACGGGTGTCCATCGAGTCTGTTTTTGGGGTTTATTATCAAAAAGTCGGTAGGATATTCCCAGGAATCAACGGATACCATTACATCGTGTAGTGTACCATCTGGCCTAACTACTGATCAGTCAACCAGTTCTAATAAGGTGGAGGTTGGTTCCACTGATGTAATGCCTAGTTTTTGACAAGTGGTGGTTGTTAAAATATTAATTGCAGCCCCTAAATCCACTAGGGCATTTGAAAAGGTTTGTCCATTGATTTTCACTGTCATTATTGGATTCCCTGGTTCTTCATATTTGACAGGTGCTTCTCTTCTTGATAACAGATCAGATAGGGTGCCAACTACTTGGACTGTTGGGTTAGTTGTTATTCTCCTCTTTGGCTTCCTTATACATAACTATTTGATGGTTTTTGCATATATTGGGATATCTTGGATAGCTTGGAGGAGTGGGATTTTTATACACAAATTTCTAAGTTCTCCCAGAATATCAAAGTTAGGATGTTCTATAGGTCATGGTATGATTAATCATTCTAGGAATGGGGGAGAAGACATGGTTGCTTGATGGTGAGTTTGTTGTCAGACCACATCCTCTTCTTGTAATGGTTGTTCTACGGGTAACTAATTTTCAACTTGAGCATTTTTATCTCCCTCAGTTTCTATAATGCGTCCAAACCTTAATTGAAGGTTGTTGCAATCCTTTAGATCGGTTTCTAGTTCTAGTGTTTCGATTATTTGAATAGATTGAATCGGTCTATTATTTGGGTTCGGGTTGGGTTGGGTTGGGAGTTGCAGTCTTAAGTTGGACTGGGGGTTTTGTTGTAGTGTATATGGTGTTGGCAGTGTAGGTTGAGGGAGTGGAATGGTTCCTGCTGGCTAATTCATCAGTATTTTCCAGTTTGTCTACCAGGATTGACTCTGCGAAGTGGGAGGGGACTATTGTGTTGGATATGCATTGTTTTGCCAATGTGTTGAAGAGTAGGGAAAATTTGGCCAATTAGGTTGGCTTGTTTGATTTGGCCATGGTGATGAAGGAAATGGTTGTTTTGACCAGTTTGAAAAGGGAGGCTGATTTTTCCACATTGTATTATATTGCTAAGTATGATATTGTGGAGGTTGGAAAGAAGAAGATGGATCGGAGGGCATACCTGGTTGTCGTGGCTGCCATTGACGGTACTGATTAAGTAGGTACACCAATTCTAATTCTTCTTCCGCTTCTTTGTATACTGCTTTCAAACCCGGGAGTGAGGGGCAGTTCTCTGTGGAGTGATCTTTTGTACAGATAGCATAGACTTGAACTACATCCAGTGGGCACTCTTTATGGTTTTGTTTCTTTCTGCATCTAGGGCAGAATATTGCCAGATTTTACTCTGCTTTTGCTTGTTTCAGTTTTGCTTGCATAATATCAAGCTGCGTTGTCAGAGTCCCCAATATATCAGCTTTGAAATTCTCCAGTAAATTCCCAATTTCTGCATGGGTTACTCCTCCACCAGAGATCTTGCTGTCCCTTATGAGCATGTCACGTTCCACTGGTTTTAGCCTTGTACTGCCTTATGAACTCCTGATGCACAAATCAATAATGTCAACAAAAGTTTCTTGATAGATGTCACTTTTTCCCATAATATTTAGTATTTCAACCCATTGTTCCTTCATCCCTTTAATTAATGTTGTTTTAAATACATTGTCAAGTAAGAGTAATGATGCACAAGGAGATCTCTGAAGATTATACTGAAAACATTCAACATATTCTTCTAGTGTCTCATCAGGTCTAGCTAACATCTAAAATATTTCATCCTTTAATTCTATAGACCTACAATAATCCTGATATTTATTCAGAAAGGCACCTTTTATTTGATCCTAGTCATTTATAACACCTCTACCTAACCCCATAAACCATCGTAAAGCAACCCCTTTTAATGTAGATGGAAATAATTTTAGCTTTTGGGGATCGATGGTATAGTCATACCCCTGACATAGTATATCGAATTCAAACAAAAATGCATCTGGATCTTCCAACGTTAGGCCATGGAATGTAGGGATATGCTGGAGAGGAATGGCCTTCATAGGTGCATTAACTGTAGTATCTACAACAGGATATTGCAGTGTGGAGGTTTGGGGGGTTTGCTGGTTCTGGGCCATTTGGTCAAATATGTGACAATATCCTTCTGGGATTTCTAGGAGGGTATTCCTAGGCTGGCTAGAAGGAGTAGGAATGGCCTTAACAAGAATGGCATTAGCAACACTTCCTTTGTCTGGGATGATGAGAGTTCCTTGCCGAATTAATGTCTAGGGGGATCTTAGCTCTTTAGGTTATTCAGCTTTGTTCTGGATGATTTTGATAGCACTTACCTTATCTGAGCTGCTTAATGGCTGAACTATTCCAAGAGGAGATCTTGGTTCTTTAGTTTCCCCTGTTTCTCTTCTTCCTTTGCAGAGATTACTAAGGTTCCCTTCTTGTAACGATTTTGGGCTAAATTCTCAATTTCTTGAAACTATTTCTCCTCTGTTTGGCTGTGCACCTCAGCAAAGGCTACAGATGGTGATTTTGTGGCCTAAAGGAAATTGGTAGGTTGTCTAGAAGCAACTTTTCTAGGTCCTACTGACAGCTAAGATTCTACTTTTTTAAGGATTTCGTCTATAAAGGTCGATTGACCAAGGGTCACTGGTCCCTTAACTTTATCAAGTTTGGGTAGTGGTTTAGGATTCCTTTTAGGATTTTTTTGCTTAGTCATGCAGACAAATCAAATACTTATTTCTACCCAAAATAACAACAAATCTGCAGGAAAGCGGGTGGGGGAGTAGAGATGTTACATGCTCCATACATAGGTTCTTACCTTCCGTTTTTAAAACCCAACTCTCTCTTAGTAGGTACTTACACTACTCTCTTTTCAAAGGAAACAAATGGCTGCACTCTCCTCGAAAACAACACCAAAATGTTGAGCGATAAAAAGGTGTCTTTTTAACCCCTATTTACCCTACATTAATTATCAATCCAGGTATGATTTTTTATCTCAAGAGTGTACTCAGTCTGAGGCGGTCACTTATTCAAGAGTAATGCTTGCAGTATAGTGCTTATAAAAGTAAATGAATGTTGGAAATGAAATCTAATTGTAATGGCAAGAAACTCAAATGCTTTGTAACTAAATCATTCACTCAAGAAACTACAACAATCATCAGTCAAAGATGTAGTAATGATAACTCTTTCCATTGTAAACTGATGTAAATGAAAATCAATCACAGGCAAGATATTCAATCCGAGAACTCAGACAACAATAGTCAATGTTCATTACAGTTGTAGACCTTTCTATCCACACCAAAGAAAATGGTGGAAATAACATTTCAATTAGCAGAAAAGGAACAACAACTAATCTCTTCAAAAGATCGAATAACAAAGCTTATTCTACAGAAATGAATTAAGCAGCAAGCTTAATCGAAAGGAGTTGAACAACAATATTTAACTAATAAAGGAATTGAACAACAATCTTTAACTAAGAAAAGAATTGAACAACAATCTAAGAAAGGAACAACAAACCTAAGTAAATCTACAGAAATCGAACATCAAACTTAATTAAGTGTAAACACACAACGAATCTAGAGTAATTGAATCAGTAATATTGTTCTAACATAATGGAAATTAACCACAGTTATAAAGGAACGACAATTGCAGTTATAATTGAACAACAGTTAAATGAACAACAATCACAATTGTAAGTGGACTGTAGTTAAATGAACATCAATATCAATCTATAAATGAACAATAATATCAATTGTAAATAAACAGCAGACTCCGAATTAGATAATGCAATATTTTTTTAGAAGGAATAGCATAAAATTTTCGGTTGTAAATGACAATCTTGCTATCCAATTACAATTTCTATATAACAGAGCAATTCAATGAAATGTTCAGAAATGAAAGATTACTGAATACAGCAAGTTAAGGAAATGCAAATAAAATCAAACCACACACGACTATAATCATAAAATAATCATACAAGAAGAAAGTGAACCACTAGGGCTGGGCCATTAGCCACCAGGGAAGCACTTCCGCAGTTACTCTAGGATCAGATAATAGAACAACAACTGAGTTATATATTAATCATAAATGGTAGGGTTACAGCTATCACTCTTTAAAGAGAGTTGATGATCAAAGTTAAGGTTAGAACAGTAAATTCTTCAAATTGAGAATAATATCCCTTGGGCTACCAACTCTGTCCCTTTTTATAATGGCCAGGCAGAAGTATCAAGAGTACCGATAAGCCTTGAAACAATGATCCTGAGGGATCAAAGGATCCTGAGGGATTCGCTACATCTTTGATATTCAATTATCGTTTTTTCTTCTTGCGCTGATATCGCATTTCCTCTTCCTTTTTCTGGGTCATGCAATCTGATCTTGATCTTCTCGTTTGGATACAACTTCCTGTCAAAGGGACAGTAGTTGGTTCTGCTTTGTCTTTTCCTCCTGAATAGTGATTTTCCATTTTCTTCACTTTTTGCATAGAAAAATATAATAATTAGTAATTTTACATCAATCACAAATCTCCTTAGTTCTATCATAATTCCTTAACATATTACCATCTTAGAATGTAAAGAAGTTATGATTTAAAGAAAAAGATAAAGAAATAGATGGTAAATACATACCTTTTCCAATGCTCAACACTACTCGTTTGTATAAATAAGCATGTATAAGAGTTCATTAGGATTAGATTTTTGTTTTCAGCTAGGTAGCTATTGAGCTCAAGAACTTGGCACTATTATTTTGACTATGATTTGATGTATTAGAATTTTATTCAATGATAATGAGACATTACTTGTTGATTCATCATTGATTTAGCTCCAGAGGGATGAGGCTCTTGGGTTTGGGCCCAACCTAGTAGCCTAGGTATCTCTTGTGTATTTGCATCTCTTTTAGTTTCAAAGTATTTCTTAGTCTCTTACATTTTAGTAGAAAATAATCCATCAAAATTTGTAATTACATCCTCAACCTCATCTCTCTCATGGGAGCATGAATAGAAGGATTTACAACCACAACCCAAAAGTATTATGTTTATGATTTCTTGGAAGAATATTTGTGTTAGCCATATTATTTTTCATGTGCTTGATGTAGCTTAGGAGTTGGTTTATTTATTAGATCAGGTTTTTTGCATAGATTAGATAGTATTTAACTTTTCAACTACTAATTGTTTCATTTTTGTCAATAAAAAATGGATGTATGCATGAAATGATTGCAAGGTTGTTTGAATCTATAGATAAAGGCACCTTCACCACCTCCATCTTGGACTCCCTCACATTCTCTTGTGAAACCCAAATTATGTCCCAAAAATTATGTTTCATGAGATCATTTTCCTAGGGTCACTAAGAGCATCCATCCTAGTTCAAAGCAAACCTTCAAAACACTCTCATCTTGGCTAGGAGCTTTCGTCACCCTTCACTCATTTACCTCAACCTCCATTCACCTTTTCGATAGACTTAAACCATCATTTTCAACTCTTAAACCTTCTCATAAGCCCTCCTATAGCATTACAGGCCCTCCTGTAGTAGCCTTCTATAGCACACGTGTAGTAGCCTCCTGTAGCACACTTGTAGCAGCTGTTTTCTTGACTAGTTTGGATCACTAATACAACTTGGACTTTCTTTAAAAGGATTTTGACCCTAAATTGTGACTTCATGGTCTAGGGAAGCTCTTAGGCTTCTCAAAACCCTCCTTTTCCTTCACTGCAAAGCTAGAATAGTGTTAGTTTCCTTTTCATAGATTTGGCATGGATAGAACATTGATTTACATGCAAGTGTGAGCTAGTTAGATGGTACATAGAATCTTGAATTATGATTTGGTAGGTTAGATTCTTTTCTACAAGTAGATCTGATAACTAGATAGATGATTGCAAGACAATGTAGTTTCCTTTCTACAAGTTGTTTAGCTCTTGCCTTTTCATGAAATTGTTTCAATAGCATTTGCAAGTTGAAATTAATAGAATTTTCCTTTTCATAGTTAGAGGTAGATTCTAAATTTCACCTTCATTATCTAGCTTTCATTCTAATTTAGTATGAGGGATGGTCTTTGAGCACTATTGATCAGACGTCCTAGTTGAGGGTGGCATGAATAGAATCCCATCTACTATGCATATATCACTGTGACCTTGAAATTTGTAAACCTCAGATTGATAAATAGAGTTGAGTAGCCCTTGGGAGTTGAAACACACTTGGTGCAATACCAGGGCTCACCACCTTTTGACACCATTGCCAAGGAGGTGTCTAAGTAGATGTTGTTTCTACTTAAGCATTGTTTTCTGTTTTGCATATAGTTTTGAAGAAGTAACATAAAATAAGAGAAAAATTTTATTTCATGCCTCGTAGGACAAGAGTTACTCAAGGAAAATTCATACCAAAAACCCCCGCACCCTCAAGCAATCAACCTTCACTCTTCTCCGGTGACTGTTAGCTTCCCTCTCTGAGTACAGGGGAGTAAGAAGACCCTCAAGGTTAGAAACCTACAAATTTTGAAGAACCTATTGGTAAAGGAGAAGAATTCACTTTACCTACCCAAACTATGGTTGAAAATATTAACAATGAGGTTTTCCCTGTCAGAGAGACTAATGGAGAGGCTAGAATAAATAATGTAAGTCCTACTCCCCTTCCAGACTTCCATGTCTTAACCTCTGAGGATCCTAATACCTTCATGTTTGAATTTGATTTTTTATGTAGGACCTATGACTATGCCTCTCATGACCAAAAGATGAAGCTATTCCTCTCTACCCTTAAGGATGCATCCTTGCGCTGCTTTATGGATTTTCCTAGGGGTAGTAGCATCACTACCTGGACTGAAATCCAACAACCTTTAATAACAAGTACAGGGACTACTGTAGGTCCAAAGAAACCACGGAAGGAATCCTTAGAATTAATCTTAGGCATGATGAATCCCTAGAAGACTATGAGGAGAAATTTCAACTCAGTTATAGGAGGGCCTGCTGCACCCTTGATCCTAAATAAATCAAACTAGTTCTTCTCCAAGGGATCATGAAGGACATGTTGGATACCCCCAACATGTTGACTAGGGGAGATATCGATCATTTATCCTATGATGACATTAAAAATATGTTCAATAATCACTTTAGGGCTTCTAGAAAGAAGTATAGGGTTAGTCAAGGCTTGGTCAATTCCTCTTCTTCCACAACTTCCATCAAGAATGAGATTGGGAACATGATGGAGGACTTTAAAAGTGAAATGTTGCATACTTTTGATTTGAAAATGGATACCATGTAGATCAAGGTGAAACAAGAGGAAGAAAAGAGAGCCCTAGCTATTTTATGCCCTAAATCCACTAGAAGGAACCCCAAGAATGAATGCCCATTAAATTTCATAGAGGTCTACTCAGTCTGTGAGGAAATCCATGCCACAGATAAAATCCCTTGTTAGTCAGGACCAAAAGTTTTATACGAAGGGGTAAAAGCTAGGGCTGAGCAAATATGCTTTATAAATCAAAGGAGGCCTTAAGGACCTCAGCCATACAAACATGGCATGAAAGGTGTATCTTACTCTTATTACAATCCAAACCAAAATGCACCCTTTCCACCCTGGTACTCTTCCACTCGTCTATCATTTTCCACACCTCCTTCTTTACCCTATGCTCCTCCATATCATCCTCAACCTA
This sequence comes from Pinus taeda, assembly GCA_000404065.3. Taxonomy (NCBI): domain Eukaryota; kingdom Viridiplantae; phylum Streptophyta; class Pinopsida; order Pinales; family Pinaceae; genus Pinus; species Pinus taeda. The sequence continues at coordinate 33,584 of APFE030567392.1, read as the reverse complement.
TCAATCAACCATTTCAACCATATTCTCCCCAACCTCCTTAATGGAACAACCCATCACAAGGGTGGAGGCCTCAACTCAACCAACCACTTGCTTTACTACCTCAACCCAAATCTTAACCAGAACTCACTCATCTTGCTCCACCTAAGCAACCTCATATGCCTGCTCAACCCAATCTAAACCTACATAACAAGTAGGCAGAATAGGTCTATAATGGAGACACATCTTATCCTACGTATACTGTTGATATCCAAGAGATAAACCTTAGGTCTAGGAGAGTACTTCTAGATAACCTTCCACTATCTCCACATGAATATCTTGAAGAGGGAAAGGAAGAGAGTATGCCTCCAGTAAATCCACCTCCTTTTCTTGAGAGATTGATCCACCCTATCTAGCACACCCTAGAAGAGGCTAAACTTTTGGGAGAATTGAAGAAATTGTGTGTTAAAATACCCCTTATCCAAGATATTAAGCATGTTCCCATCTATAATAATATTATCAAGGAGAAGTGTTTCAAACATATTTGGAGAATAAAAAGAGACAACCCCACCATCAATGTTGTTGGCGAATTATCTGATTTGATGCTGGGGAGAGTGATTTTTCCTAAATACTTAGACCCTGGAAGTCTAGTAGTGGATGTGCACATTGACTGCATCATTGTCCCTCATACCCTTATTGATCTTGGGGTTGCCATCAATGTGATGAATAAAGAAACCATGCTAAATCTAAACCTCCAAGGAGCTTTGAGAAATACCATTATAGTGCTGCAACTTGTAGATAGATCCATAATATCTCGTGAGGGAGTTATTGACGATGCCATGGTCTCCATTGAATCTTGGGAGTATCCTATTGAATTCCTTGTTCTCCAACCCAAAACCAAGTTCAATGGTTATCCTCTCATCCTGGGAAGGCCATGGTTAGCCACTGCTGATGCTTAGATTAGTTGCAGGGCTAGGGACATGACCATTAAGAATGGACATTTGTCTAAACAATTGATATTGTATCCTCCTGCTCAGCCATCCATTGAGCATGACTTGTCCTTGTGGCTAGAAGAGGAGGAAGAAGATGAAATGTATCATACAACACCCTACCAAATTTGTATCCTAGATGTTATTATAGGAGCGGGAAACCTAATGAGGATGACATCATTGACCATATCCTTCAAAACCAACCCCCCAATATTATTCCTCTTGATGAGCTAGTGAAAGAATATGAGAGTAGTCCTTGGATAGAGTTATTCTTAGTTGACCCAAGTCATGAACATGTCAAAGTTGTAGATTTTGGCCCATCCATAACCTTAAATATTAAACCCTCTCTCTCAGCCCAACAAGAGGAGAAATTGTGCAAGATGCCGAGAGAACACTTAGATGCATTTGGTTAGGACTATAAAGAAATGAAGGGGGTGCATCCCTTAGCTTGTACTCATCACATATACATCAAAGAGGGATGAAAACCTGTGCACCAATCATAGAGGAGAATGAATCAAACCGTTAAGGATACAGTGCAAGAAGAATTACAAAATTTGTTGGATGGAGGGTTCATATCCTCCATCTCAGATAGTAAGTGGGTGTCCCCTCTATAGGTTTTAACCCCGTACAAAAACTACATGCATTCGAATTCTAAAACAAAAAAAATAAACAATGCGAGAGCATAACACATAAAACACATATTCACCGAGATTTTCCCCTGGATCCCAAAACTGGGACTACCATCTTGATTTTTCATTATGTTCCTTTCTATGTTACAATACATATTTATACATGTCGAAGCATCCAATACCATGGACTGAAAACCATTGCATCCAAAAACATGAGCGAAAATCATGCAAAAAACCATAGGAGGGTCCGCCCAACCTAACATAGGTTCCAAAACCAAAATTTTCTGGGGCACTACCCCAGATCCCAAAGAGTGGGGTTACTTGCACCCTTCAAACCCCCTGTGACTCCTCCCGCTACACAATCAATGCAATGAAGGGGGGGTTTTCCCCCCCTTCTAACCCTTCGGTTAACTACGTGGGCTAGTCGAGGAAAGAATATAACACAACCCAACATTCTCCCACTTGTTGTTTTCTTTCCACAGGAGGCCATAAGACAGCTTAGTCATTTATCTAGCCCTACAATGCCCATTGTTTCTCTACACCAAGAGAACTTCTCAGAGCTCATAGATTTTGTCAATGCATCTGCAATATTATTCAAAGTGTCCACCTTTACCAATAACATCTTTTTGTCTTCTATCATATCCCTCACAAAGTGATACTGAACATCAATGTGCTTTGTCTTTGAATGATATGTAGGGTTCTTTGCCAAGAAAATTGCACTTTGGCTGTCACCGTCTATCCTTATAGCTCCCTGTACTAACCCCATATTTGAACACAATCTCTGCAACCAAACTACTTCCTTGCTTGCATGAGTGGCTGTCATGTATTCTATCTCTGTAGTTGATAGTGCCACTACAGATTTTTTCTTACTCATCCAACTGACTGCGCCTCCAAATAGGTTAAACAAATACCCACTTATAGATCTTCTCTGATCCAGATCTCTAGCCCAGTCTGCATCAACAAAGCCACGAACATCCAACGCTCTGTCCAATCCTCGTCTTCCTTGGTAGCAAAAACCATAATCACTAGTGCCATGCAAATACATGAAAACCCGCTTCACTGCTATCCAATGCTCCTTCCCTAGTTTTGACATAAACCTGCTCAATACTCCCACTGCATGTGCAATGTCTGGTCTAGTACAGACCATCGCATACATCAGGATACCGATTGCACTTGCATATGGAACATGGGACATGTCCTCTTCCTCTTCTTATTTCTTGGGACACTATTCAACAGATAACTTTACACCTACAGGAATACAAACCTTCACCAGTTTACTATCTTGCATATTAAACCTCTGCAATATTGTCTCGACATACTTCCTCTGGTTTAACCAGAGCTTCCTCTTTGTCTGATCTCTTTTAATTTCCATGCCCAAGATATAGTTTGCATCACCAAGATCTTTCATGTCGAATTTGGAGGGAAAATGGGTCTTCAAATCCTGGATAATTTCTTTGTTAGTTCCAACTAGCAACATATCATCCACATATAGGACCAGATAAATAACATAGTCACCAAATAATTTAAAATACACACAGTGTTCTACTTTTCTTCTGGTGAAGCCAAGTCCCCGTATAAATGTATCAAATTTCTGATACCACATCCTTGGTGACTGTTTTAACCCATATAGAGACTTCTTTAACTTGCATACCAGTTCTTTCTTATCCTTCACCGCAAATCCTTCAAGTTGATTCATGTAGATGTCCTCTCCCAGATCCTCGTGAAGAAATGTTGTCTTCACATCCATCTGTTCAACCTCAAAATCAAAAGCAACAACAATAGATAAAAGTAATCTAATAGAAGTTACCTTGGTAATAGGAGAAAAAATATCACCAAAATAAATTCCTAACACCTGGGAATAACCTTTTGATAAAAACTGAGCTTTGTATTTCTCCACCTTTCCATCTGAATTTGTCTTCTTCTTGAACACCCATTTTCTGCCAATGGGTTTTCTTCTAGCCAGAAAATCCACCAAATCCCAAGCCTCATTTTTGTGAAAAGATGCCATTTCATCAACCATGGCCTCTTCCCAAAGTTTTCCATCCTTTGAATCTACTGCTTCCTTCATAGTTTTGGGATCATCATCAGTAATGGATAAAGCAAAATTTGAACAGAAAGTAGATGGACTATACCTTTCTAGCTGACTTCTTTCTTGAATTGATCTTCTCACACCCAGAGTGTGTGGCTCCTCATATTTTGATTCCTCCTCTACTGTAGAGTCTGATTCTTCCCCCTTTATATCAAACTCTTCTTCTAAGGTTCCTTTGGTTGGACTTCACGTTTAATAACTTTCACTTCTCTGAACACCACATCTCGGCTATACACAACCTTCCTTGTTATTGGGCTCTAAACCTTATAACCCTTTAAACCATCCTTATACCCAATAAGATGAATTTTCAGATTTATTATCCAACTTGGTTCATTTCTCCTTTGGAACATGTACATATGCATCACACCCAAATACCCTCAATGTAAAAGAGAGGGTTTCTTACCAGTCCATACCTTTTTTGGAGTCTTATCCTCTAATGCCGATGAAGGTGATTTTTTGACCAAGTAACATGTTGTCTCCATCGCCTCTGCCTAGAATTCCTATCTTAACCCAACACCACTGAGCATGCTTTTTGCCCTTTCCATCAATGTCTTGTTCATTCTTTCTACAACTTCATTTTGCTGAGGTGTATATGGAGTAGCCTTCTGCTATGTTATACCACACTTCTTACAAAATTCTTCAAATTCCTTACTGCAAAACTCTCCACTGTTATCTGTCCTCAGCACCTTTATCTTCCTCTCTATCTAATTTTCCACCAGAGCCTTAAATTCTTTAAACTTGTCAAAGCTTCAAATTTCTTCTTAAGGAAATATATCCATGTATTCCTTGAGAAGTCATCTATAAATGATACATAGTACGCAGACTTAACTAGTGATGGAACCTTCATAGGTCCAAACACATCACTGTGCACAAGCTCTAATATCTATTTCGCCCTCTTACCACCAGAGGGGAAACTCAACCGATTTTGCTTCCCATATACACAATTTTCACAGAAATCAAGATCCACAGAGATATTACTCATACCTTCTATCATACCTTTACCATGAAGTATTCGAAGGCCCTACTCTCCAATATGTCCAAGCCTTTGATGCCATAGCATGGTCTTCTCTCTAGAGACCACTAGATTTTCTGCTCCACTTTCAGGAACCACAGAATTGTTGCACCCATCAACAATCGTGCTACCTTGCAGCTTGTATAGAGTTCGAATTTGAACTCCCTACATCATTACTAGTGCTCCTCAAACCATCTTGTAGGTATCCTTCCCAAACACTATTTTTACACTTGCATCATCCATCTTGCTTATAGAAATTTGATTTTTGGCCAATACAGGAATATGCAGAACACCCAGAAGTGTTCTAACCCTTCCACCTTGCAACTTCAACTTTACTTTTCCACCACCAATGATTCTAACCTTCCTATCATCCCCTTAGAAGACATCACCACCATCGTATTTCTCATACTCATAGAACCACTCTCTATGGGGAGTGAAGTGAAAGGATGCACCTGAGTCAATCAACCATGCCTCATGATCTTCATGTGTACTTGAAGAAGCCAAGTACACATCCCTACCTTCATCTAATGTGGTTTTCGCCTCTACAGAAGAAGCAACATCAGATCCCTTTCCTTTATTAGGAGCTTTAGATTTACAATCCCTTTTGTAGTGCCCTTCCTTTCCACATTTCCAGCACACGACCTTTACTGGTTTTCCTGGAGATTTAGATCTCCCTCTAGATTTAGATCTCCCACTTGATGACTTATTTTTGTTTCTGTTCTGGGATCGTACTCATACAGATAAGGCATCACCATTTTGGCTCTCCATATTTTTCCATTTCATCTCCTCCATCAGCAAAGATGAGACTATTTCATCAAACTACAAGATAGTTGCATTGTTACCTATTGCAATAACCAGACTATCCCACGAATCTGGTAGAGAACACAACAAACTGATGCACTCATCTTCATTTGAAATTTTAATATCAACAGAAGCTAACTGACTTACCACAGTATTAAATGCGTTCAGATGCTTTGTCACCGAGTCTCCATCTTTCAGCCTCAGGTTATACAGCTTTTTCTGTAGGAACAATTTATTCACCAAAGACTTAGATTGGTACAAAGTCTCTAACTTGTCCCACAAATCCTTCGCCATAGCTTCCCTTGATACATTCAACAATGTTGAATCTGAGATGCACAATCATATTGTGCTTTTTCCCTTCCGATCCAACTTCTTCCATTCTTCATCAAACACTCCCGTTGGTTTAGTACTCGGATCTACCGCAATCCACTGATCTTTATCCACCAACAGATCCTCCATCTTGAGTTTCCACAACTCAAAACTCTGACCATTAAATTTCTCGATCTCTATCTTTCCACTACTTGCCATCTTCTTTTACCACTAGAATTGATCCCATAGATCTCCCACTAAGCAGGGTCTACCATGGGCCCATGTGAAACCCCTCAGCAACAAAGGCATCCCCTTGAAGCCAAAACAACTCTGATACCAAATGTAGGTTTTAATCCCATACATAGATTACCTACATACGAATTCTAAAACATAGAAAATAAAAAGTATGAGACAATAACACATAAAACACATATACACAGAGATTTTCTCCTGGATCCCAAAACTGGGACTACCAGCTTGATTTTTCATTATGTTCCTTTCAATGTTATAATACATATTTATAATGCTGAAGCATCCAATACCATGGACTAAAAAGCATCGCGTCCAATACCATGGACCAAAAACCATCACTTCAAAAAACATGTGCGAAAATCATGCACAAAACCATAGGTGGGTCCGCCCAACATAACATAGGTTCCAAAACCAAAATTTTTCGGGGTGCTGCCCCAAACCTGATAGAGTGGGGCTACCTGCACCCCTCAAACCCCGTGTGACCCCCCCCACTACACAATCAACACAATGAAGGGAGGGCTCTACCCCCCTTCTAAGCCCCTGGTTAACTACGTGGGCTAGTTGTGGAAAGAATATAACACAACCCAACACCCTCTAGTCTTAGTACTAAAGAAGAATGGGAAGTGGAGGATCTGTGTGGTTTATAGAGAACTAAACTAGGACATAAAGAAAGACCATTTCCCTTTTCCTTTCATTGACTACGTCTTAGATTGTCATGCAGGTAAGAAGTTCTTCTCTTTCTTGGATGGATTTAGTGGTTACAATCAGATCCAGATCGGCCCTGAAGACCAAGACAAGACTACATTTACATGTCCTTGGGGTACCTTTTCTTATAGATCCTCCCATTAGATCTATGTAATGCCACTATCACTTTTCAAAGGGTAGTTTTGAGCATCTTTGTTGAGCTTTTTCATGTCTCTGTGGAGATGTAAATGTATGATTTCACTCCCTATTGACATGACTTCTTGGAGGCTCTCTCTAATCTAGGTAAAGTCCTAAGAAAATGCATTGAAATGAACCTCTTGCTGAGTCTTGAGAAATATGAATTCTTAATGAATGTAGGGACTATGGTTGGACATTCCATATCTCAGGAAGGGATACAGGTGGACCCAAATAATATTTCCATAATCAAAAGGGTCCCTACCCATAGAGGGATGTTAGGAGTTTCTTGGGTTTAGCTGGTTATTATAGAAGTTTTATCAAGGACTTCAGTAAATTGGCTTCACCATTGCGTCGATTGCTAGCCGAGGACAAAAATTTATGTTGGACAAGTAGTTTCCAAGAGGATCTTGAAATATTAAAAGAGAAATTGACCACTACACCCATACTTAGGGGTCTTAATTGGGTTATGCTATTATCACCAAAAAATTGATCATCTAGCCTAATTTACTAGATGGATTGAAGTACACCATGTAAAGCGAATTTTACCATAGTAAAATTGCTTTCACTGCGAGCTTACTTAATAAACCACATTTTTTAAGTAATTTATAGTTAAACCCTTGAAGAATAATTAAATAAATCATTATTTATTTGATTTTCTTCTAGGATTAATTAATTAAACCATTGTTCAATTATTATTCCTTGTTGTATTTGACCCAATCATGAAAAGTAAACAAATAAATCATTAATTATCTTATTTTTATTTAAGAATAATTAATTAATCACTAAATAATTATTATTCTTGGTCAACTTTGACTAAATCCCTTAGGAATAATTAAATAAATCCTTATTTATTTATTATTCCTTAAGTAATTCCTTGAGATAAATAAATCATTTATTTATTTATTATTTCTAAATAAAAGTTTAAATACGTTTCCCCTCCTAAGAAAATATAATAAAATATTACAAGTGGTTATTCCAAGAATGGGAGCAATAATATTTTATTATTGATCATTATTCAAGGATAGCTCAATATTTTCTTATAAATAGAAGGGTTTTCCATTCTTGATTCACTTTTGATTATTTTCATTGTTGTACTCACTGTTATAACTCTAATTATTTTCATTGTCACACGCCATAATTTTGTTGGGTTTACACATTATAGAGGAGAGAGACTCTACACAAGCTAAAGACGTTTGAGGATAGCCAAGAACCCATCCCATAGAGGGGGACTGGTAACATTTATTTGTTCCCTTCACAGGTGTCATAATAAAACTATTCTTTGTATATCTAGTTTCCATTGGATGATTGGGGTTATTACTCTTCCTTTTTGCTATTTAACTAAGATTGTGGTATAGATTAGAAATTTGGTAGGTTTTGTTTCTATCAATTACTGTAGATCTACAATGTTTAGAAGCCATTTATATTCTTGAGATTGTTTATCATTAACAATCCTAAATGGGTTCTTTTCGTACATCTATGAGAAGAAAACACTACAAAAAAATTGGTGACTCCGCTGGGTTTTATACTTCATATACATAAACTTGGGTGACCTTCAGTTTTTAGCTTAGGGTTTCTTCTTTTTCTATTCTCTTAATGCTTCCTAGTTTTTTAACCCTAGATATGTTAAATTTCTGACTTTCGCAAGCTTTCTGGTCGTTTCTACAGGTCACAGGAACCAACCATGACAAAGGCAGCACTTTTTTCCTAGATTTTCCGAGCAGGATCCACGGAGAAGAAATCACACTTATTGGCCCAAAAAGTACAATATGGAGGCTAGAGCACACTTATTAGCCCAAAACATGCGATCCCTATAGGAAAATAGGTCAGTACCTGTGATTTCTAGGTTTTATGGTTTTTTTGAGATCTATTTCTGGGTTTTGCAGAGAGTTGTCTATTGGGTTGTCTAACCTTTGTCTCATCCTGCTTAGGCCTTGATCTACTCTAATTTACTTGTCGAAGTCGAATTTAGCCCCCCTAGGGCTTCTAGTACGTTTCCACCTTTATAGGAGGAGTTTTGCTAAGTGAGTAGTCCAAGTTTCTCGAGCGCTTTCAACCACATTTTCTATATCTGTACCCTTCTATTTCAAATATGTACCCTTCTATTTTAGATCCGTAAATATAAGTTGTTATCATCCATAGTTTCACATTTAAACTTGTTTGGTCATTGGCCTTAGGGTCCCATCGGTTGCCCTAGGTGTTTCACCCATATCCCTATCTTTTTGCAATGATCTTCCTCTCTGGTTTTTTATTGTTGTTGCACCACTTTCCAATAGCTTAGTGTCACTTGATTCTAGCCACATCGAAATTTAGATATCTTGACTATTTTAGTGCATTTTTCATCGATATAGCCCCCAAGCAGAATAGCATTTGCAAGCCTAGTTTGGGCGGGGTTTAGTTAATTGTTTTGCTGTTCATTTTCTATTGTTAATTATAGTTTATTCTCAGCAAGCTTTCTTCTTGTTTACAAACATGATCTAGGCTTAATCAATAAATACACTTGCACACATAAGCACACCTTAAGCAAAGGGTGCTTGGTTTACACCACCAAGCCAAGAAACAACATAATAAATTTATCTCCCCTCATCGAGACAAAGTCATATTTGTAAGAAGAGCTTCGGCGTAAATCACATATAGAAAGACCTTTGTCGATGCGTTTCGAACCAACTAGTGTGGTTCATCGTCAGGACAAGTTGAGGAAACAGATCCGGCCTAGCATGTTAAATTAGACTGAGCAGAGACTCCAACGGCTGAATAACGACTAATTTTGACTCTAGGACCCAGGTCAAATTTATATTTATTAATTTAAAATTATTTATTTTTAATATTAAGATTATTAATATATTATTCTATTTCTAGAAATAAGTAAAATTAGGTAAAAATAGATGAGCGAATAGTATCAAAAGTAATTTATTTGTTTAAATTAAAGTAATAACATTAGGTTGTTAATATCAAATAATTCTAATGGTTATTAAAATTATTATTGATTGATGTTTTCTTTTGAGGAAATAATTTAAATTAGGTAAATATATACATAAAAACATAAAAATAATTTATTTAATTATATATACTATTGTTAAATTTTATATATACATATAATTTAATTAAAATAATAATATTAGGTTGTTAGGATAAAAATAAATAAATTATTTTAATGGTAAGTTCAAAATGGGTAAACTAATTATTATTAATATATATTAACTATATATAATATATTATTATATATATATATTATATATATATATTAATATATATATATATATATATATATATATAGTATATAATAATATATATTATTATATAATTAGTCTTGTTAAGTAAACGTTTTAAGATTAATAATTTTGATGGTTGTTTAAAAAGGTAATTTAATTTGGTTATAAAATTTATTTAATTTATAATTACTAATAAAAATTATATCCAAGAAAACTAAACTTTAAGGTAAGTTTGAAAATAATATGATTGTTTATTAAATAATTTAATTTACCTTATAATAGATAATCTACACTACAATATTATTTTGATTAAAAATAATTAATATTATGTTGTTTTAAGGAAAAAAGAAAAAATGATCAAAAAAAGTACATACTTTTTCCTTAGATAAAGAAGTTGATTAGTTTGGTTATTAAATTATTTAATAATAATAATAATAATAATAAATATAAATAATAATAATAAAGATACAATAAATGAAAATAAAACCAAAAAAATAAAAATAAAATATCAATAAAATAAATAAAATAACAATAGACCCAATAATAAATAATACTTAAATAATCGCGTAATAATAACATTGTGAATACTAATTAAGACCAAAGCTAGTAAAGGTCCCACATTATTGAAAAAATCATACAACTAAATTAAAATCAAATTAAATAATAACTAAATATATATATATATATATATATACTATATTATATATATATATATACTATATATATTGCAATAAATATCCATACATTTGAAATTAAGTTAGAAGGATAGTACTAATAATAATAATCATAAAACAAATAAAGGAGGAACTAAATATATAGGTAAGAATATAAAATTTATATAATAGATAGGATTATACTAATACGATCACTAAAGGAAAAAACCAACCCAGAAGGGCGACAAAGAGACACAGGAGGCGAAGGACGGGAGAAAATCCCAAAAGAAAACCCAAGATCAAGGAGGAAAAGGAAGAAGCGGAAGGAAACAGGGGGAATGATGAAAGCACCATAGATAAACCAAGGGGGCGGGCGGGGGGGGAGGGCAAAGGGAAAGAAACACTATGAAGAAAGGGCAGGGATCCAACATCTACTTACCTTCCAACCATCATCTCTGTTGAGATTGTTAGGTCTTCTTTCAATTTCAATAGCTTCTCTCAATTTACGATGATGGAACTGAGCCACCTTGGCAATAACTTTGGCCTCCTCTATACAGACATGATGTTTGGTATTGTCCACATGCTCTGCTAAGGCTGAAGACTTTGTTCTCCCATGCCTCAGGTCAGCTGCATGTTCGCAAATTCTCTGCTGGATGGAGCGCCTTGTTTCCCCTATATAGGGTGTCCCACATGAACAGGGGATCAAATAAACACCCTTCATGTATTTAGGGTTAACAGGATCTTTCACCGACCGAAGGGAATTACGAATGGTTCTGAGGGGCCTGAAGATTGAGGGAATATCAAACCTCCTAAGGATCCGAGCAATCTTGTCCGTGGTCCCTTGGATATAGGGAAGATGGACACCTACGTGGCGCTCCGTAGGTTCTTTCTTAATAAACGCATTTTTAGAGGCTTTAAGGAAAGCCTTCCAACCTAGGTGCCTACTATAACCATTATCCATGAAGACATCAATGAGATGGGATCTCTCTTTATCCAAGCTCTCATTATCCGAAATCCTGAGGGCCCGAGTGGCCAGGGTGTTAAGAACACCCATCTTCTGAGCCGGGAAATGATGGGAATCAGCATCAAGATACTGCTCCATGTGCTTTTTCTTACGGAACACAAAGTGGGAGAGAGAGCCGTCCTTCTTCCTAGAAATACGAATATCCAGGAAAGGGAGGCTACGATTAACCTCTTTTTCCATGGTGAACTTAATAGCAGAGGACTGTCCATTGAGGTGATTGAAGAAATGATCCAGATCCTCATGGCCATGGGACCAGATGACATTAGTGTCATCTACATACCTTTTCCATAGCTTAGGAGGGAGACGAGCTGAGGTTAGAGCTTTGGCTTCGAAATCTTCCATAAAAAGATTTGCAACAATCGGGGAGAGGGGGGAACCCATGGCAACTCCATAGGTCTGTTCAAAGAACTCACCCTTGAAACAAAAGAACGTGGAAGTGAGACATACCTCAACCAGATGAGTGGTATCCGGATCTATTAGGCGATAGATCACTTCCAATGCCTCTTTTATAGGGATGCAAGTGTACAGGGAGACCACATCAAAGCTGACCAGAATGTCCTCAGGGTTAAGCCTAATATCCTTGAGATCCATGATGAAGGATGCAGAGTCCTTCACGAAAGACTTAGTGCGTCCAACTAGGGGCTTAAGCTTAAGAGCCAGAAACTTGGCCAGAAGGTAGGTCGGACCACCAATGGTGTTGACGATAGGCCTCAAAGGGGCCCCTTCCTTGTGAATCTTAGGTACCCCGTAGATTCTAGGAGCGATGGGATTGCTCTCAATGAGCTTGCGGGATAGGGAGCTAACTGAGTTACTAGACTTGATGGTGTGAGCCACTGTCCTAGAGATTTTCTTCAGAGGGTTCTTGGCTAGTTTTTTATAACTGCCACTATTGTGAAGATGATCTAACATCTTCTTACGATAATCTTCTTTGTTGAGGATGACCATAGCCCCTCCTTTGTCCGCCTTAAGAACAACAATATCTTCATTCTGATTTAAGGACTTTAGGGCAAAGAACTCTTCCTTGCTGAGGTTCCTCCGAGGGGGCTTAGCTTTCCTAAGGACGACAGAACAATCCTACCTGATAGTGTCCTTAATATTATCAGGCAGATCCCTAATCCCTTGCTCCACGTCACAAATGATGTCATCTACTGGAATTTTTCTAGGGGCAAGGGAAAAGTTTAAGCCCTTGCTTAAAAGACTAAAAACAGACGGGGAGAAGGAAAAGCTTGAAAGGTTAACAACTTTACTATTTCAGGAAGAAGAGGGAAAAGAAACCTTCTATGTTTAATTGTTCAGGGAAGTGATAGACGTAATCTCGTTTGACGTATTACAAAGGTATAAGACAAAGAAGGGTGTTGATGATTGGTATGTAAGGAATGTGACTTCAATACCATGAACAGAGCTTTGTTGCCCACAAGTGTCCATAACCTTGACAGAGTTGTTTGTTTCACCCATGGAACCATGATCCTTTGTGTATGCTTAGGAAGTGTTGTGCAATGTCAAAATGGAGGTCATTATGTTGGCTTGGTAACTAGTTAAACCATAATGCCATTCACCACGAAGGAGTGAAAGGTGGGCAGGTCGGCTCGTGATGAGACCTCCTATTCCAAGGACTCTTTATTTTTTTTTATATGCCTCTTGGATCATATCCCTGGTGTGGTGTCCATGGTGGGAATGCCACTTCACTTTCTTCCCTATGATCATGGTAGGTTGGCTCTTGATGAGACCCCCTATCCTTCATTTGAAAACCCATATAAACAAGTCATATAAACATTTTTCTCTTTTTTCTCTTTTATAAAGTACTTTCCTATTTATACACAAAGGGTTGTTCAGCACTCCTTAAGAGTAGGAATGGTGGAAGAAGTCTTAACATCTCAATAGAAAAATATACCCTTTGTTCTTATTCCTTAATAATGATCAAAGAAGATTATGGGAATTTTAAAAAGAACCACCATGAGAAAGATAACCAATCATATCAGTGTTAGTAGAATAATGACAGCAAAGTGATGAATAATTCTGTCTTTTCCTCTTTCCTCCTATCAATTCAAAGCAATTTATTGTAAAATAGCCATTTTATGTAATTTGTTGATTTCAATATGCTCTAGTTTTGTATGAATTGCATAAGTGTATAGCTATTCTCCAAAAGATTCGAAATTGTTGTACATTGAGAGGAATAGTAGTTTTCCTTTAATCAGAACAACAGGGAGAACAAGCATAAGTAAAAGGAATACGAGAATGTTGTCATTTCAAAAAGGAAGAGCAAAAAAATACAAGTGTTGTTCCTTTGGAAAATGAACAGTAGAAAACGCAAGTGCCATTCCTTTGGAAAAGGAACAACAGAAAATACAAGTGTTGTTCCTTTGGAAAAGGAACATCAGAAAACACAAGTGTTGTTTCTTTGGAAAAGGAATAGTAGAAAATACAAGTCTTGTTCCTTCGGAAAAGGAATAGCATAAACCAAAAATGTTGTTCCTTTGAAAAGGGAACAACAGAAAATGCAAGTGTCGTTCCTTTGGAAAAGGAACAACAGAAACCAAAAGTGTTGTTCCTTTAGAAAAGGAATAGCAGAAGACACAAGTGTCATTCCTTTGGAAAAAGAACAGCAGAAACAGCAAGTGTCGTTCCTTTGGAAAAGGAACAACAAAATGAAAGTGAAAAAGGAACAGCTAAAACAAAAAGTGTTGTTCCTTCGAAAAAGGAACAACAAAACGAAAGTGTTGTTCCTTTGGAAAATGAATAGTAGAAAAACAAAAGTGCACACAAGTGTCGTTCCTTCAGAAAAGGAACAACAAAATGATAGTGTTGTTCCTTTGGAAAAAGGAATAGCATAAAAATGCAAGTGTTATTCTTTTGGAAAAAGGAACACCAAAATGGTGAAGGTGTTGTTTCTTCTAAAAGGAACAACAAAAACGATGGAATTGTTGATTCTTCGAAAAGGAACAACAAAATGCAGGGGTGTTGTTCCTTGAAAAAGAAATAGCAAGGCGGTGAGAATGTTGTTTCTCCCTAAAAGGAACAGCAAAGTGCAAATGCAAAAAAAATATGTACAGAGAATAATTTACGCTAACAAAGGAATTATGTATAGAATGTAAGAATGGGTGAATCACTTATTGAACCAGAGGTGAGGAAGATTGCTCTTCCTCCTCCAAAATTTGCATGTCAGAGTCTTCGCGGAATTGTTGGTAGAAGGATTCCCGAGTAAGTGGTTTGTGGTATAGTCAAACTCGGTGGCCATTTGCCTTGGAGGTATATCCAGATCCATCTATGGTAATTAGAGTAAGGGTGCCATTATCATGTACCTTCCAGATTTCATATGGCCCTAGCCAATGAGTCTGAAGATTCTCGAGAAAATCCTGAAACCTGGAATCGTATAGGAGCGCCCAATCTCTTTCACAGAAGACTTTATTTTTAATGAGATCGTCATGCCATTTAGCTCGCTTCTATTGGATTAATGCAGTGTGTTGAAGGGCAGAGAGCTTGATTTCATCTAACTCATTGAGCTGTTGTAATCTATTAATCTGTGCCTTGTTTAGATCTAGGCCGACTTCTTGTGTTGTTCTCAGTGTTTGTATCTCAAATTCTATCAAGAAGATGGGTTCCTTTCCAAACACCAACTGGTATGGTGAATAGCTGGTAGTGATTCTCCATGTTGTTCTGTAAGCCCACAAGGCTTCCGGTAATCTTGCAGCCCAATCACGTCTATGTGATGCAATGGTTTTTGTTAGGATTGCTTCTATTATTTTATTGTTGCTTTCTACTTGACCATTTGCCTGTGGTTGGCATGGAGTAGTAATTTTATGCTGGATATGATAGTTTTTTAGAGTTGCAACAATCTTGTTACCAGTAAACTGTGGTCCACCATCTGTAATTATATCTCTTGGAAGCCCATATCACACAAATATATGGAACAGGAACTGTATGACGAAATCCTCTGTAGCTCTCGGCAATGCCTCTACTTCAAACGATTTGGTGACATATTATGTTGCTACCAAAATATATGTTTTCTAGTTCGAGGATGGGTTAATTGGACCAACAAAATTGAGGGCCCATCACTCGAATGGTTTAATAACTAATTGTGGCTTCAGGGGCATTTCGTCGAACTGTCTAGGGCGTCCTGCTCTTTGGCAGTTGTCACAAGCTTGAACAAAATTCTTTGCATCTTTGAAGATCGTGGGCCAATAATACCCTATTTGCAGCACCTTATGTTGAATTCTTTGATCAGCGAAATGTTTTTCACATGGTCTGTCATGACAAGCTTTCAAAATGTCAAAAATTTCATCTTCGCGGACACATCTCCTGATGTGCATATCCGCCCCTGTATGGAACAAGTAGCCCCAAATCCAAGAAAATCGAGCACTTCATTGGATAATCTGTTTTCGTTCATTGGGGGTCAGATGTTTCAGTAATTTTCCTACTGCTAAGTAATTCTTAACATTAGCATACCAGGGTGTTTTAACAGTGACAACAAACAAATGTTCATCTGGAAATTGATCTTCAAATGCTGCTGCATCCACTAGTTTTGGCATTCATGAGAGAAAGTCGGCTATAATATTTTCTTTTCCAGGTTTGTCCTTGATTATGATATCGAATTCCTGCAATAAAATCAGCCATCTAGTTATTCTACCATTTGTGATTGGTTTATTTGCAAAGTATTTTATGGCAGAGTGATTTGTATACAAGATAACAGGATATCCAGTAATGTAATGCCTGAACTTATTGACAACATGTATTACAGCTAAAAATTCCTTTTCAGTAACAGTATAATTCAATTCAGTAGGAGATAAATTCTTGCTAATATAATAAATTGCATATGGCTTTTTATCTTCTTCCTACCCAAGGACTACTCCAATAGCTATAACTGAAGCATCTGATGAAATTTAAAATGGCAGGTCCCAATTTGGACCTCTAAGGACTAGGGTTGTTGACACAAGATTCTTCAAATCCTGGAAAGCACGATCACATTTTTATGTCCAAAGAAAGTCAACATTACTTGTCAATGCATATAGAGGTGCAGCAATATGCGAAAAATGTTCTATAAATCTTCTATAATAACCAAAAAATCCAAGAAACCTGCGTACCTCTGTTTGATTGGTAGGAGTGGGAATTAGCAAAATTATTTGAATTTTGGTTGGGTCTACCTGTATGCCAGCTGCTGAGATATAATGGCCTAGAATAAGTCCTTCAGTCATCATCATATAGCATTTTTCATGGCTCAAACAGAACCTAGTGGAAATGCAGTGTTGCAGGACTTTTTCCAGTGTGTCCAATCCTGGGTCAAAATCATCTATGTATGGTGTAAAATCATCCATGTATACTTCGAGCCCTTCATTTATTAAATCTAAAAATATGTTGAGGATAGCCCTTTGAAATGTGGAAGGGGCATTTCATAAGCCAAAAGGTAGGACTCTGTAGGTAAATGTTCCCCGAGGACAAGTAAAAGTGGTTTTGTCTTGGTCTTCAGGGGCAATCTAAATCTGATTGTATCTGCTGAAGCCATCTAAGAAAGAAAAAAATTTCTTTCTTTCCAAAGTGTCTAATACTTGGTCAATGAATAGAAGGGGAAAGTGGTATTTTTATGTTTCTTTATTTAGTTCTCTATAATCTACACAAATCCTCCACTTTCCATTCTTCTTTGGTACCATAACAAGTGGAGAGACCCATTTACTATCGGAGATAGGGTAGATGAAGTTCACATCTAAAAATTTTTGAAGTTCAGCTTTTACAATTTCTTTTAGATGAGGGTTAAGTCTCCTTTGTGGTTGGCGAACAGGTCTCACATCTTTTTCTATGTAAATGTGGTGTGTACATAACTGGGGATCAATTCCTTTCATATCAGGATAGTCCCATGCAAATGCTTCTTTGTATTTCCTCAGTAGTTGGATAAGCTTCTCTTCTTGTTCAGAAGTCAGGTTGGCATTAATGTTTAAAGTATTTCCTGGCTCAATTTCTACAATTTTTCTATTTGAGACAGAGGTAGTAGGTATTGTTTGATTGTGTGTATCTTTAAGAGGATCTTCTTCTAATTCATTATCAAATGTTGCTTCTATCATGTGACATTGTATGTGGGATCTGGATTAAGCTTGGATAATAAAATTGTTAATGGCATCATCTTCTGTTTGGTCTTTGAAATTGAGGCCCTCTTCTATGGTTAATGGAGATCTAATATTTTCGGTGAGGTATGATACGGGATTCTTGTTAGTTTTTATTATTGTGACACTTGGCTGCGCTGGAGGATATAAAGCTAGATTCTTGATATTTTCCCCCCTAGTTATGGTCATACTGCCTTGTCGGTAGCTAATATAATCATCGGTAGTTGCAATCCAAGGTCTGCCTAAAATCAATGGATGTCCATCAAGTCAGTTTTTGGGGTTTACTATCAAAAAATCGACAGGATACTCCCAGGAGTCAACTGATACCATGACATCATGTAGTGTGCCTTCTAGCCTAACCACAGATCAGTCAGCCAGTTCTAATAAAGTGGAGGTCAGTTCTACTGATGTAATGCCAATTTTTGGCATGTGGTGGTTGTTAAGATATTGATTGTAGCTCCTAGATCAACTAGGGCATTTGAGAAGGTTTGTCCATTGATTTGTACGGTTACTATTGGATTTCTTGGGTCTTCATATTTAACGGGTGTTTCTTTTCCTGATAATAGGTCGGATAAGGTACGAATTACTTGGAATTTTGGGTTATTTGTTATTTTCCTCCTTGGTTTCTTTATACATAGCTCTTTAATAGTCTTTTCATATATTGGGATGTCTTGAATGGCTTGTAGGAGTGGGATTTTTATGTACATATTTTTTAGTTCTCCCAGAATGTCAAAATCAAGATATTGTATAGGTCGAGGTATAATAATCATTCTTAGAATGGGGGAGAGGATGTGGTTGCTTGATCATGAATTTGTTGTCTGGTCACTACCTCTTCTTGTGGCGGTTGTTCTATAGGTAACTGATTTTCAACTTGAGCGGTTTTATCTCCCTCTGTTTCAATGATGCACCTAGATCTTAATTCAAGGTCATTACACTCCCTTAGATCGGTTCCTATCTCTAGTGTTTCAATTATTTGAATAGATTGGACCGGTCTGTTATTCGGATTAGGGTTGGGTTGGGCTGGGAGTTGCGGTCTTAAATTAGAAAGCGGGTTTTGTTGTAATACTGGCAGTGTAGGTTGGGGGAGCGGAATAGTTCCTACTGGCTGATTCATCGATCTTTGCCAGTTTGTCTACCAAGCTTGAATATATGAAGTAGGAGGGGACCATTGTGCTGGATATACATTGTTTTGCCAATATGGTGGGGTATAGGGAAAATTTGGCCAATTGGGTTGGGTTGCTTGATTCGGCCATGGAGATGATGAAGGAAATGGTTGTTGTGACCAATTTGGGAAGGGACGTTGATTTTGCCACATTGTATTATATTGTTGAGCATGATATTGTGGAGGCTAAAAAGAAGAATCTGGGTCTGAGAACATACCTAGTTGTCGCGGCTGCCATTTACAGCGCTGATTGAGTAGATACACCGATTCTGGCTCTTCTTCTGCTTCCTTGTATACTGCTTTCAATCAAAGAAGTGAGGGACAACTCTCTGTAGAGTGGTATTTTGTACAAATGGTGCAAACTTGGACTGCATCTAATGGACACTCTTTATGGCTATGTTTCTTTCTACATCTCGGATACAAGATTGCCAAATTCTATTCTACATCTGCTTGCTTTTGTTTGGCCTGCATAATATCAAGTTGTGTTGTCAGTGTCCCCAATATGTCAGTTTTAAAATTTTCTAATAAATTTCCAATTTCTGCATGAGTTACTCCTTCTACAGAAATTATGATATCTCTTGCAAATCGATCATGTTTTATTGGTTTTAGCCTTGTGCTGCCTCTCGAGCTCCTGATACATAGATTAATAATGTCAGCAAAATTTTCCTGATAAATATCTCCTTTTCCCATAATATTTAGTGTTTCAATCCATTGTTCCTTCATTCCCCTAATTAATGTTGTTTTTAATACATTATCAGGTAAGGGTAATGATGCATAAGGAGATCTTGGAAGATTATACTGGAAACGTTCAAAATGCTCTTCTAATGTTTCATTCAGTCTAGCTATCATCTAAAATATTTCATCTTTTAACTCTCTAGACCTGCAATAATCCTGATATTTTTTTAGAAAAAGACTCTTTTATTTGGTCCCAGTTATTTATAACACCACCACCCAATCCCATAAACCATCTTAAATTAGCCCCTTTTAATGTAGAGGGAAATAATTTCAATTCTTAGGGATCGGTGGTATAATCATATCCTCTACATAGCACATCAAATTCAAATAAGAATGCATCTGGATCTTCTAATGTAAGGCCATGGAATGTAGGGATATGCTGGAGAGGAATTTCTTTCATAAGTGCATTAGCTGTAGTATCCACAATGGGGTATTGCAGTGTAGAGGTTCGGGTGTTTGGCTGGTTCTAGTCCATTTGGTCAAATATATGCCAATAGCCTTCTGGGATATCTAGGATGGTATTCCCTAGGTTGTCGCAGGGAAATGGCTCTAATAGGAATGGCTTTAACAACACTTCCTTTATCTGGGATAATGAGAGTGCCTAATGTATGGGGGGATTCATGTGTTTGAGTTTCTTCAACTTCGTTATAAATTATTTTTGCAGCGCTTCCCTTATCTAGGCTAGTTAGTGGCTAAATTATCCCAAGAGGAGATCTTGGTTCTTCAGTTTCTCCTGTTTCTCCCCTTCCTTCACAGAGGTTGCTAAGGTTCCCTTCTTGCAATGATTTTGGGCTAGAATTTTCAATTTCTTGAAAATCTTGCTCTTCAGTTTGACTATGCACCTCACCAAAGGCTACAAATGGTGATCCTATGGCCTGAAGGGAACTAGTAGGTTGTCTAGAAGTAACTTTTCTAGGTCCTACTGAAGGTTGAGATTCTCCTTTCTTAAGGATTTCGTTTATAAAGGTTGATCGGCCAAGGGTCACCAACCCCTTAGCTTTATCAGGCTTGGGTAGAGGTTTGGGATTCTTTTCTGGCTTTTTCTACTT
The DNA here is from genome assembly GCA_000404065.3 of Pinus taeda. Classification (NCBI taxonomy): domain Eukaryota; kingdom Viridiplantae; phylum Streptophyta; class Pinopsida; order Pinales; family Pinaceae; genus Pinus; species Pinus taeda. The sequence continues at coordinate 12,724 of APFE030567392.1, read as the reverse complement.
AGTCATGCACACAAATCAACTGCTAAGTTCTACCCAAACAAAACAGTAACAAATCTACAGGAAAGCGGGCAGGGGAGCAAGGCTATTACATACTCTCCACATAGGTTCTTACCTTCCAATTTCAAAACCCAATTCTTTCCTAACATGTTCTTACACTACTCTGGAAAAGAAACAAATGGCTACACTCTTCCTTGGCAATGGCACCAAAATGTCGAGCAGTAAAAAGGGTCTTTTTCACCTCTATTTACCCTACATAAACTTATCAATCCAGGAACGATTTTTTATCTCAAAGAGTGTACTCAGTGTTAGGCGGTCATTTGTCAGAGTAATGCTAGTAGTATAGTGTTCAAAATACAAGAGTAAACGAATGCTCAAAACGAGATATACTTATAGTGTAAGAACCTGATTCCTATTATTAGAGCCTCATTCTATTATACACTAACAGATCTATTTTACTGTTGATTTGCAAGTAATAAAAGGAGTTTGCTGACCTTCTCACAAAGTTTTAAACATTTAACATCTTATCATTTTATCATAAGTAACATAAATTAAGATGAGCATTCCATTGATATCAACTTAACAAGAGTAGTTCATGGAAAAATACCTGTTCCGGCGGTTGATGATGATACCTTTCTCGTATAGCTCTAGCTGAGCGCTCCTTCTCACCGACCCAACCGGATTTACCTACCAGCCAACTAGGAAACAAATTCCTAGCCCAAGAAACCTCCATAGGTTCCCTAGCCCTCCGTGCCCAAGTCCAACCGGATATACTATGTCCTCAAGAAGAATGTACAAAACGAAATAATAATACTTTCCTCCTCTCAAACCCAAGAAAACTCCATAGGTTTCCAAGGTCTTCCCAAAATCATAACAAGTCCAAACAATCACAACCAACCCCCACAACCATAAGCAAAACCTCCCAAAAACTCCCCCCATTTTCTCCCTTCCCCATTCCCCTTTTATACCCTCCTTCCCTTCTCCAACTCAACCACCTCTCATTAATGTCATTAACTTCTCACCCATCCTCATAGTTGAATTCTCTTTTCCCAAGTAAGCTAGGAGTACATTTGGAAATGTGAGATGTAATTACATGGAGAGGACCATGTCTACTCCTTAGTATGTGAGGGTACATTGGGTAATGTGAAATGAATATATATATTGATAATGAGTTGGAGAGAACTATGTCTTCTCCCAAGTAAATGTGAGGGTACATGGGGGAATGTGAAATATAATTACATGGAGAGGACCATGTCTTCTCCTTAATAAATGTGAGGGTACATTGGGTAATGTGAAATGAATATATATATTGACAATGAGTTGGAGAGGACTATGTCTTCTCCCAAGTAAATGTGAGGGTACATGGGGGAATGTGAAATGTAATTACATGGAGAGGACCATGTCTTCTCCTTAATAAATGTGAGGGTACATTGGGTAATGTGAAATGAATACATACATTTTGAAATAATGGAAGGAGACCAGATTCTACCCAATATTCAATTTGAGGAGGTAAGTGGAGAATTTAAATAATGGAAAACATGAATTTTATATTAGACCTATATTTCTCAATATTTTCAGATAATGTAAACATTAGCAAAATTTGTAGGATAATATTTAAGTGGGGCATTACATACACCCCTCCTTCAGAAAACTTCGTCCCGAAGTTAGAATGAAAAGATGCAAGGAGTTTGAAAGCATAGAAACCGGAGAGAGTTATAGCAATGAAATCGGATAAGTCCGACAATGACATTTCTTCCCATCAAGAGTCTCCAACTGATCTATATCCTCCTATCCACCCTGCCCTACTTCCATTCCCACCCTATCCGTCCTCTGCTGCTTTATCAGTGGCAACGGCCATATTAACCACTGATAAAACCATCATGGTGGGAGTGTCGAATACATCGACCTAACTTCCCCCAGCAGGCAACTGGCAATCGTCATCACATGTCTAGGGGAGCGTGTCCATCACTGCCCTCCCATGATTCCAGGTTTCGGAGGATACACGGTGGGAAATGCCTCCACCCCTCCTGCAGAACTAGGGTCAATACCCTAATACAGACCACACTACAAAGCTGGTTGGACTTGTCATCGAATAATCCAGTCAGGTCATCTTGTCACCTGCCATTTGCATTTTCTCATGTCATAAGAGTGTATATCAAGTGGATACCAAATGAAGTAAAATAATGTACATTATACCTTCCTCATGAGATGTCTCATCCTTCCTTCTTGGCTATCACATAGTTCTTTTCCCCTGTGGGTTAGTTCTTATTCATGCATTTATATAACAACAAGACATATAATCATCATATTACTAAGTCTAATATCCATGTGTCAATCTAGGAATTCTCGCTAAGTCATTCATTTAAATAAAGCATACCCACTCGAGCTATATATATGAACCAAAATAATTTGATAAGTTACGTACTAGATAGTCCATCACTAAGTGAGTCATACATGTAGTCCATACATCAACCATTTCTATCATTAATATCAAATCTATCAACTGATTCACATAAGTAGTTTTATGTGTCAACCAAATGCATCAATATTACATAATGTTCATAATAAATAACATGGAAATAGGATCTTAACATAGGTAGCTATCTAAGTCAAAATAGGCATCACAGATGCTCAAAAAGTGAAGGGTAGTCACGACGCATAGTCTCTGCATCCTCCCAGGTAGCAGATCCTGGGCTATACTTGTCCCACTGGACCTTAACTTGGTCCACCGTGCGACGTCTGAGCTGTCGAACCCTATGGTCTAATATGCGTAATGGTTTTACCATTACGGTTCCCATGTCTGAGACCTGCAAGTCCTGCCAATCTAGTTTGTGAGATTCATCAGAAACATAATGTCGTAAAACAGATACATGAAAAACATCATGAGTTTTATGCAAATGGGTTGGGAGTAAAAGACGATATGCTACTGGTCCAATCTTCTCTTTGATCCTAAAAGGCTCTAGGAACCGAGGTGACAATTTCGTGCCCTTTCCAAACCGGATGGTGCTTTTGTTGGGCTGGATACGAATAAAAACTTGGTCCCCTACTTCATAACTGCGATCAATCCTATGCGAATCAGCATAACTCTTCTGTCTATCATGTGATTCCTTTAACCTTTGTCGAACCTGCTTTACCTGTTCCTCCATTGCTTGAACTAACTCCGGGCAAACTATCACTCGTTCCTCCAACTTTTCCCAACTCAACGGAGTCCTGCAAGGTCTTCCATATAGATCTTGATAAGGAGGCATCCCGATTGAACTGTGATAACTGTTATTATAGGATAACTCTACCAATGGTAAGTACCTTTCCCACTGAGTCTGATTATCCATGACATACATCCTAAGCATGTCCTCCAGAACCTAATTTACTCTTTCGGTCTGCCCATCTGTTTCTGGATGATATGCAGTGCTTAGGTTTAAATGAGTTCCCAGTGCTGACTGCAAACTTGTCCAAAACGTAGATGTAAATCGGGAGTCTCTATCAGAAATGATCTTTGTGGGCAATCCGTGCAGTCAAATAACTTCATTGACAAACACTCGTGCCACATCCATAACATCGTAAGTGTCGCTTACTGGAATGAAATGGGCACTTTTGGTCAATTTATCAACTATAACCAATATAACATTGTGCCTCTGGGAAGTGAGTGGAAAACCCACCACAAAATCCATGGAAATTACTTCCCATTTAGATGTAGGGATGTCATGAGGTTGTAGGAGTCCTGCTGGATGGCGATGATCAGCCTTCACTCGCTGACATTCAAGACATTTGGCGGAAAACTGGACTATGTCATGCTTCATGCCTGCCCAAAAGAAGAGTTTCCTTGCGTCTGCGGACATCTTCTTTACCCCAGGATGTGCACAATAGAGTGCTCTATGAGATTCTCCGAGGATGGTTTCTCTTATACCCTCTTCCTTAGGTATGTACATTCTCCCTTGGAACCTTAATAGCCCATCTGGTTCAAGGACATATCCTTCAAACATTGGTTCTATTTGCTTCCCATTTTGGATAGTTGAGATGACTTTTAAGTACCAACTATCTTCAAAGAGTTTCTCCAATATTTGCTCCCTTAAATTTACCTTTAAGGCTACTAGGGAGAAAGTTCGTGGCCTCCTGCTTAGTGCATCCGCCACTACAGTCTCCTTTCCCTTGATGTATGAGATTTCAAAATCATACTCACTCATGAATTCGCTCCATCGCCTTTGTCTGGCGTTCAAATCCCTTTGAGTGAAGAGATGCTTTAGGCTTTGATGATCTGTTCTTAACTCAAATCTTCTCCCGATGAGGTAGTGTCTCCATAGCTTCAAGGCTAACATCACTACTGCCAATTCTAAGTCATGGGTAGCATATAACTCTTCATGCTTCTTCAATTTTCTAGAAGCGTAAGCTATTACCCCACCTTCTTGCATCAATACTGCACCCAATCCCTATGCTGAAGCATCGGTGCAGATAGTGAAGTCTTTTCTCATGTCTGGTACTTGAAGGATCGGTGCACTAGTTAGTAACCTCTTCAACTCTGTGAATGCAGTGTCACATTCATTTGTCCATTCATACCTAACCCCCTTTCGCTGTAATGTGGTGATGGGTTTTGCAATCATTGAAAACCCTTCCACAAACCTGCGATAATACCCAGCTAGCCCCATAAAACTACATACCTCATGGGCATTTTTTGGTACTGGCCAATCCATAATGGCCTTCACCTTTTCTGGGTCAACTGAAATCCCTTCTCCAGAAATGATGTGCCCAAGGTAATGGACTTTCTTCTCAAAGAAGGAACACTTTGACAATTTCCCATACAATTGATTTTCCCTTAAACAAGTCAATACTACCCTTAGGTGCTTTTCATGCTCCTTTTCATTCTTGGAATATATAAGAATGTCATCAAGGAAGACTTGCACGAATTGGTCTAAATACTTTCTGAACACACCATTCATGAGGCTCATGAACACTGCTGGTGCATTGGTTAAACCGAACGGAACAACTACGAACTCATAGTGCCCAAACCAAGTTCGAAATGCAGTTTTTGAGATGTCTTCCTCCTTTATCCTCAATTGGTGGTACCCAGATCGTAGATCGATTTTTGAGAAGACCGCTACCCCTTTCATTTGATCAAATAAGTCATCTATTCGAGGTGTTGGGTACCTATTCTTTATCGTGGCTCTGTTTAAGTCTCTATAATCTATGCATAGCCGCAAGGAGCCATCCTTCTTCTTGACAAAATTTACTGGTGCACCCCAAGGGGAAATACTAGGTCTGATCAATCCCAATTCTATGAGCTCCTTTAACTGCATCTGTAACTCATAAAGCTCTGGAGTTGTCATCCTATAGGGTGTCTTAGATATTGGTTCTGCACCTAGTTTTAGATCAATAGTGAAATCAATCTCTCTTATAGGAGGTAATCCAGGCAACTCCTCTGGAAAAACATCCTTGAATTTAGCCAAAACTGGATGTTGATCTAGGGAAGGTCCCTTCTGGTCACTTACCGTCTTGACCAAATACAATTTGCAACCTTGTCTGAGACAACGTTTTACTTTCATCATGGATATGAATCATAGGGACACTCCCCTCTTGATTCCACAAATCTCAGTTGGCCTACCTTCATCATCTAAACAGATCACCTTCTTCTTGAAAGAGTCTACTAAAGCTCGATGAGCTTCTGGCCAGTCCATTCCAACAATTACGTCATACGTTCCCAATTCTGTGACGTATGCCTTCAACTTAGTCATACACACCCCGAGGTTTACCTGACATTGGTCTACACTAGGCCCTACTGCTTGTTTTATTCCAAAATCCATCTCAACTTGTTTAAAGTCATCGTGCTCATAGGCTGCCAACCCACATTTTTCTAATGCAACTGGTGAAATGAAACTATCTGTAGCACCAAAGTCAAACAAAATTTTAACTTTTACTTTGTTTATCATACCTGAGGTTTCTACCATGGCAGACTGGTGTTCAACTTGCTGATTGTCAACTGCTGCATAGATTCGGTGGTGGCTACTTGTTATCCCCATTGGTTCTTTTCCCTCTCTTTTGTTTACCAGTCAAAACTCAGGCAGTCTCACTGATAATGAGGCCTCGCATCCCCAACAAGTAATGCGTGGGACCCTTGAAACCGAATGTTTGGGATTCTTTGGAAAAGGAGTTTTCTTCCCTGAAACCCCTGCCCCCACTTACTATTCCTTCGACTATGACTTGATTTGTTACACGGCCTGAAGCTGTGGGTTGAAGTTGCACTAAGAAAACCATTGAAAATCCCTAACTGTCCAATGTTCTAGGGTATAACCCGTTTCCATATGGTGGGGCCTCCGACTTCCTCTCCTTGGGAAGGTATGAGGGGCCTTCCCCATAAACCCTAGTTGACGTGGAAAGATGGCTCTGCCTTCACCCTTTAAGTCTAGGTGTTCTTCGACATAACGAGCCTGTTCTACAGCTTCTGCCACTGAGGATGGTTTCCACATCCACACCATTGCCCTAATCTTAGGTCTCAATCCATACATAAAACGATCTGCTTGGCGCTGGTCAGTATCCATGTATGAGACATACTTGACCAATTCCATAAATCGGATTTCATATTCTTCTACAATACGACCTCCCTATATCAGGGAATGGAAGGCTCCTACCTGTTGTTCTTCATAATATGCTAGCAGGTACTTCTTCCTGAACCTCTCCTCAAATAATTCCCAAGTAACTGTCTCTGGAGTGAGGTGTAGTTGACGCTCCAAGTTACCCCACAAATTCAGAGCACTATCTCTGAGTTGGAATATTGTTATTTTGGATTTGGAATTGGAATTGTAATCCCTTAGTGCAAAACACCTTCCCATCCCCTCTAACCAGGCTTCTACACGCTCACTGGCATGACCCCCTGCAAACTCTGGGAGCTTAATCTTCTGGAGCTCCCTAGTAATGTCCTCCACTGGAGGTCTTCTATCATAGTCTCTAGATCCCTCGGGGTTCCCTAACCCTGATGAAGGGTGTTCCCCTTCCATTTCATTTGTTTGGCGTCCCCTTAAGGTTTCATTAATTGCCTCCAGGGAACGCAGGATGAGAGTCAATTCTGGTGAAGGTAATGGGTTATTTGAATGAGGTCCTTGTGAAGACTCCCCAAGCCCTTGGTTCCTTCGCGTCCTCACCATTTTGATTTGTTCAAAATATGCACGATATCTAAGACTTATTAATCCATCCTAGGACTTGTCCCTCTTAGCTGACTCATATACATGATAGTCATAAGTGTGTTCACTATGCTTGTAAACAAGTATTATTAGTACTGGGAAGATTCCCAAGGATTGATTAAATCCTCCCATATGTGATATAAGAATATCAAATATCATTAATATTTTCCATTTAAATGTGAACATATGATGATACTATATCTAAATTGTTTGAGATGAATAATTAAAATATATTTCTTCACTAAATATCCTTTAACCATATACTATTACATCTAACTAATAAATCACTTAACCTCAATCCAATTAATTATTTATTTTATGTTTATTTATTTTTAAATTAAATAATACTATTACGTAGCAACTTCCAAAACATGTTTTAAAAAGAAAAATGAAAAGGCATCAATTATAGAATCTTGCATCGAAGTCTTATTTCCTTTTCTGAAAACTTGAATTTGCTGTCATAGGGGACAAATATTTTGTTCTTCTCATCTTACTGTGTTTGAAGTTGAATATTCACTATCTATGTATGAAATGCTTATTTACTATCTATGTATGAAATGCTTGAAACTACTACAGAATTTTGATTTTGGTTGCTTGAAGAGCTAAATCTGACATTGGAAAATCTAAATTATTACATTGATATAACTGTCTTGATGTCATCATGATAGTGTGTATCGCTGCAAGAGGAAATCGTGGAGCTCCATAACATACCTCAAAGCGGAGATTGGAGACTTTGCCGAGCCTCAAGGTGACAGTGAACACTTGTCCAGTGTGTACCATCTTAGCAGTTTACAGAGATCTTGGCAATTTTGCTAGTTTGGGTGGTAACATATCCAAAACATCATCTCCCAATCACAATGTGCAAAATTAACTACTAAGTTACTAACTAACCAAAAGCAGTAGCAATAGAACAATTGCCATGCACTAGGGGTGTTATAATTTGTATGACAGAACCTTCCAGCGATAATTTGTATGTCTACGAAACTGTTCCATTTGCTATGCACTAGGGGTGTTATAATTTGTATGACAGAACCTTCCAACGATAATTTGTATGTCTACAAAACTGTTCCATTTGCTATGCACTAGGGGTGTTATAATTTTTATGACAGAACCTTCCAGCGATAATTTGTATGTCTACGAAACTGTTCCATAACCCACTGTGGAATAGTAACTGACTCAAAGCATGCAGTTGTTGAAAAAGTCTTCTTCGAACAAAGGAGGTAGACATTGATGGTTCTTGAGAATCAATATGTGAAAGTAGAGATTTGGTCTGGTGGAGAGTGCTTTCCTTGCAAGGAGGGAGTGCAAGTTTTATTTGGTTTCTTGGTCATTGTTCTCCTTCAATACAACAGTGCTTAGAAGATCATCCTCCAACCTTGGTGCTCTCAGATGGTACTTGCCTTGGTTTCTGTGCACAATAGTGAGACCTGGAGTGAAGGTGTAGAAGTCGAAGAGACACGATTGATGGAGGTGAAGCAAATATGTAATTGAGATAGAGATGCACGCATGCACCTTTCTTAGATGCAGAATTTATTCTTAGCAGGTTGATGTTTTCAAGTGCGGCTTTTCTTATTGTAGAAAGTGCCTTTCAGTGGTATGTTTAGGAACTGTTTTATCCTTCATTAGATGCTATTTTAAATTAAGAAAAGCGGATGGATAAGATGACTTTCCAGATTTTGTCTAGGGCACAGTTCTTTGGGAGAGTAGCACTATATTCTAGGTCACTTATTCATGCAGGCTGAGCACAATATTCTAAGTAGATTGGGCTGAGGTTTTTGTATTCCAAGCCTACGTGCATCACTGGGATGAGCTATTTTTTGATTCCCTAACCTTTTATTCACCTGTAAAATAAAGTCAGGGTAGGGGTTTAGATTTTATTTCAATTAATACAGAAGATAAGTGTGTGATTAAGTGATTTGTTTTTTGTACTAGCTGGCATAATTTTCAGACTGCAGGTTTGACAGGAGTACAATCTTTTCAGTTTCCTAGCAGTTAGGGTTAGGTTCTGAGTGCAGATCGAGTGTAGATCTACTTATCATGATCTGAACAATAGTTGATGCTATTGGCCATCTTAGGACTTGGGCATATATTGTAAATTGTTGGATGAAGTAGTTGTCAAGGTTGTGGAATAAATGTTGGCAAGAGTATGGCAAAGTCTGCCACAATTATGTGGGTGTCTGCATGTTATTCATGTTTAATTCTCTATTCATATTTTGAGATCCCTTGCATTGCATACCTAAGTTTATTACTTAGTTATCTATGAAATTTCCAAAGGTGAATGGGGTGTGTATGTAGCATGCAGATTGTGCTTCCAGTTCTTTTATATGCCATGAAAAGAGGGTTTTACATCGGATTGTTGATTGTCTAGTAGATTGAAATTCATTAGAAATTGATTTTTAAGGATAGAGATATAGGAACTCAAATTTCCCAATGCACATATTTATGGATTGTCACAAGTAATTACATTAAGTAGAAATCATTAAATGTGTTCATAGAGAAGTGCATTGAATATAATCCAAGGTCCTGATGCTATTACTATGTTCTGAGCAGATATATTAACAATAGTATGCTCTTAGATATTGAATTGCTGAATGAACCTCTAGCAACAACTGTCCCTATGGATGTTTTGGCTTCCTATTATTCAAACGGCTATCAAACCGTGCAGAAATACTCTGCCACAACATATGTTATCATGTGCCAGAGGATTGGAAATGTTGATCCACATGAGCTGTGTCAAATAAATGATGCATTTTCAAATATCGTTGATTGGTCATTTACATCCATCCGATGTACAAACACATCAGGACCAACAATGGGAGTGTCACTATCTCAGTCCGAGCCACTCTCAGGAGTAATCAAGGAAAATCATCACTCACTCTTATCAAAAATCCAAATCCTAAATGACTCGTAAATGTCAAAAAGAGCTGTATAGGTAAAGGTGAAAAAGCCAAATGTTTAATGACTTCTAAAAGTACAATTTGTCTAAATGGCATACAATGAATGATTGAAAAGAGTCTACAAAATATTCTAGTCTACATTTTAGTAAATATGAAGATGCCTTTGAAGAATAATGATAAAATCATCAAGTTATAGTTGGAATTAGCATCTATTATGCCTATCAACGAGGTAGTTGCAATTGAATCCTGAATGATTCACTACTCATTTAGATATAATTCTATCCAAGTATCTATGTCTTTAATGTGTTCTTAATGACAAACATTCTCCCCAAGTGATTAGTTTCCTTTTCACATATAAAAAGATTATGAATATTAAAAATGATTCCTATTTATTGCTTGGCAAGTCAACGTGAAGAACCCTAGAACGTCATTATTTCCTCAAACGAGAGTAACTACGCACAGGGAGGAACACTTTGATACAACAACTCTTGGATTTGTCATTTGATCTCGTTAGTTTGTGATCTCCAACTCTAATGCAATGACTAAGTTAGCTAAAATGCTATGACTGAGAAGAAGCAACATCAGCAATAGCAGGGTTTAAGAGAAAGTCGAAACCATGCATGAATGATGGTACATGCCTGAAGGTTTTGGGATAGGTGATGGAACAGAAAGGATATAGGTTTAGGATCTTGCAAACATTAATATAATATTTGAAAAACTGGCTGTGATATTTCCTAACTTGAGAAATGTTAACTACAGGCAAGCTATTTTCCTGGAAACTATTCCTGTTCACATCAACTGTAATGTCTGCCTGTCCTCTAGATGACACTGAGTAATATTAAACTGTGTGGAAAGGAATGCCCATATAAAATTACCTGTCCATCTAAAAAAATATCTTGATTGGGTGTACAGTGTCATTGTCCTTTCTTCAAGGTACACATATATTTTGCATCACTAGTCTATGTAGCAAGCTTCACCACAACACCACAAAGGCCAATCTAGACCAATTGTATGGTTATCAATCAGAGATAATCATTTTTACCACTTCATGCCAAATAAGTTGGAAATGAAGCAGCCTAAAAGTGTTTATCTTCTTTATTTTCCAACACTTATATTTTGCCTTAAACAGATTGATTATCCTCTTTGCAAAGCAAATTATTCGATCATTAGTTCCACTTGACCATGGTACTCAAATTGCTCATGTTAGATTCTATTTACTAATGGCAGAGCCCTATTTGTGTCAACCTAACATTTGTAGGCTCAATTATGATGGTGGTTGTGTTCAGTTTATTTACGAAAATTTGGTTTCTAGTATCCAGAATGTAGATATGGTTGAAACATTGAACAATCCCCATCCTCATTTGATGAGACTATACGATGAACAATTTGATTTCTAAGGAACGTGAAACATCAACAATATAAGCCTGGTTCACCAACTATCTTTCCATTTCAAGGGTCTCATTTCTTATGAACTATATTCATAACATAAGTGCCACTAGAGTTGAACTCAAAGATTTACCATTTCCAGGTCTTATGGCTATAAAAGAGAGGTTCACAAGTCACTACAGATTGCATCATGACGCTAGATAGGATAAGTTGAAACAGAGTAGAATTAAAACCATTGCATGCCCTGTGATGGAATAACGTGCCCAACACATCATTAACTGTCATTGAACACAGATCTTGTATACTTGTCCGCTGCCATAGGCTTCAGCTGGATTTCTTATACGTGTAAGAGTACCAGATATACGAGCAGGGATAGAATATGTGTATATACGAACAGCTGCACAGTCTTTTAGTGTGAGCATAGGTCAAAGAGCAGTGAATGGCCATATTCTGTCCCTGTTTATTTCTTTTTCAGCAAAGATTTTCTTTTCAATTCAAAATCCAAATCGTTTAAAGTTATGCATCCAGTCAAAACTGGCTACACAATGAGTTTTATTAGGTTTTGAAAATATGCTATTTTAGCAATTCTCCATTTTTACAAGAGCCCAAGTTCCAAGCTTAAAATGGATGATTTTTAGTGCAACAACCAATCCTCCTTGTAGCATTGTTTTAGTTTTTAGGACGGAACTGTGTGGACAACTCTGTAATTAGCAGCCTAGAGTTTCCTTAGATCCCTGTGGCTATTGAAGTCTGTTCATTGCATATTTATAGCATTAAAGGATGACCTCCTGTAGCGGTTTGCAGCCCTGAAAATCTCTAAAGTCTAGTAGAATCGAATATCCTCATCTCTGAAATATACAAAGTTTGTTACTTCGGACTGTCACAGTATAAATTCTGATGATATATATATATATACAAGCCAACTTCATTATCAGTAAAGCAGTAGTCCAGAATTAACTCATTAGGGTGACAGTATAGAGGAATATTGAAGATTCAATTCCTTTCCACTTCAATAAGAAAAAGGGATTGAAGACAGATTAGTGATTGTTTTGCTAGGTGACTAATAATTTTATGTGTTGAATGAATGATATTTAACTGACGTTTTCTTGTTTCAACTCAAAAGACAATGCCAAAGGTGTTAACCACAATAGCTTAACAGCTACAAGGTTAGATTAGAGTATGAAAGAGGAGGTAAATTAAATTAACAATTTGAGAAGGAAGCCAAAATAAGGGTCCATAGGTCCTAGAGGTTTAACTTGGCTCTGATACCATGTGTAA
>APFE030567386.1:25433-58574 GCA_000404065.3 Pinus taeda | reverse complement strand
AAGGCTTTTCTGAAATTTGTTACCTAAATCTTGGTAAAAATTCTATAACCAGAGACAGAGCAACATCTCTTGTACAAAATGGAACTCCTTGCTTGCTTTCTCTTCATAGTGAAACTAAGCACAAACCTTTGCACTCCAAATAAACAATATCTCAAATTCTGCAATTTCAAATCATGTACCATCAATCTATTTTTAGTTTGGTCTAATTGATACGATTTGGTTTTGAGTTCTTATCATACTTTTTGTTCATAGTGCAACTAAGCATAGGATTTTGCACATGATATGATTTGGTACTGAGTTCTTATCATGCTTTTTGTTCATAATGCAATTAAACACATGATTTTTCACTCCCAGTAAACATTAGTTCAATGTTTTCTGATTCTAGTTGTGTTCTATCATTTTATTTTCACATGGCCAATCGTTTGTTACTTCAATTACCACTTCTTATTGAAGTCCAAGAGAGCACTCTATCACCATCCGGATATATCACCTTATCACTAAGACTGGTAGAAAAAAGAGAAAAATAACTTCCATAGCAAGCATAGTCTATACAATTGTTAAGCTATCCATCCAAGAAGTGTCTTCAAGAATTACTCTGATACTCTACGATTATATCCCTGTTTCCTCCTCTCGAGACTCTAGACTTACTCTCCATGCCTTGTTCAATGCATTATGATCATTTTATCCATCTCTGTCAAGTGTTACTTTGTAACTTTAATCATCTCAATCTATAGGCCATTCTCCATTATCAAAAATGCCTATGGGGTTTGTCTCATGTGAAAGAATATTTTTAGCATAATGGTTTGTGCTTTGATGACAAGAAATCTTGCATGGTGGAATTTATGAAATTATACAATCAAAGTAATCTTGCATGGTGGAATTTATGAAATTATAACAGATCTTTGTAGCAACGTTTTTTACAAATTTGAAAACATATACTAAGAAAATGAAGAAGTTGAAAGTTTTACTTTACAAAAACATATTTTTGCTAGCTACATATTGTTCTAAGTCGATGCTATGACTTATTTTTGTGCAGGTCACTAATTTGATTCACATGACACGAGGAATGTTACACAGAATACATGGATTTAAAGCCCGGCTATCTGTTGGTCTTAGATTGTATTTGGGTACTCCTGCCTTGTACAGATGCATTTTCTTGAAGATCCCCCATGGATGCGTTTTCTTGAAGCTCCTCCTCACAGCAGGGACTTGCTGAGATGCAACCCTTCTTTTTTTAATACATTGTTTCCACTCTCATTCAGAGCATCTCAGTTGATTCTCATTCAAAGCATCTCAATTGTGCTTGTATCAAATAGAAGTCATAATTCAAATTTGAGTAATATCTAATTAAGCATAAAACCTTTGTTAAGTTATAATGTATCTTGATTTGTATTTGAATTTTTTTATTTTTTTTTAATTACTTAAAATGATGCTTAAATTTTAATTTTTTTTATTGTTTTAAGGGTGACTTATTAGTTTTTTATTATTACAGAACCATTTGTAAAGAATAATGAAATAATAAAATTACAAGAAAGGAAATAACCAATAATTGTTTCGGAACAATGAAAGATCAAAATTGAAAAGAGAATGAAATAACATAATTAATAGTAACATCATACCAATGGACTTAAGTGAAAATAAATACCAAGACTACAAAAGTGGGTTTAAAATAATTTATAGAGAAATGGATAACTTTCGTTATAAAAATGAATAAATAAGGAGATAATTATTTAAAACAAAGGTTAAATATTATAATTAATTTATTGTCTTTTAATATATTATTATCACATTATTACATTGAGAGTGCTCTATAGCTTAATATGGGGAGTTGTCATTATAACTCAATATGAGGAGATGTTGTAGTGTGAGAAAATGAGCATAAACAAATGTAGGTTTAGTAAAAATTTAGGATAGTGAAGATATTGTAGCATTTATAAATAAGTGTAAACATTTTAACATTGGTTTACTAAAAAATTAGGACGAGAGAGATGTTGCAGTGTTCCTAAATGACATAAATATATTTCCCTGGATTTATTGCCTATCATAATTTAAGCAAGTCTTTCCACCAAAATACGTAGCACACTTAGTGGGAGTACTCAATACCAAACATTATTTATGCATTTCTTACCACAAAAATAGATAGAAGTAAAAATTTGATGGTTCCCTCATTTACATCTATTTTAACAACAAAAATATAATAAAAAATATAAGATAAAATAATAATTCTATAATTAATTTATATAATTAAAAGAATGATTCATGCTTATATAGGTGTGTGCATTATCATATTATATTTATTTATTACGCTGTAAGGCATTCCCTCTAAAAAGAACTCCCCTCCCATGCCACACGTGCCATCTTACACCATTCATTTTGGTGTTAGATAATTGAAATATTGTCTTCCATAGGATTTAAAGTCAATATTAGTCAATTAGAATGTGTAATGAGGTTCTGCGATATAATATTATGGTGCAACTGTAGAAAAACCTGTAGATTCACACGCTCATGTAATCTCTAAAACAAGAGACAAGAATTTACTTCTACTCTTTATAGCAGAAGCCCATAAACATTGAGCAAACAATAATCAATAGAGGAAGAGAATCAAAGGCACATAACACAATAAATATTTGGGGAAAGCCACAAGTCAAAACCCCACTATCTGTTTTGTATTAATCCAGAAAACCAAGATGAAATTACAATGCGTGTTCTCTCTAGAAAAATCCTAGCACTCAGCAAATTTAATCTCCAACTCATAAGCAAGCTCAAGGCCAAATCAGCCTCTTCACAAGCTCTCCAAGTCTCTATTCCAATGTGTAATTCCTATGAAGGATAGCTTGTATTTAAAGGGAAATAAAGCCTCTAAAAATAGTGCAATCCCTCAAGGATCAGTTCTTGATTGTATGCACTATCAGTGCAACTCAAAAAAATCTAAAATAAATAGTACAATATCCTTGCACTCTAGTCTCAACTAGGTCTTTCTCAAAATCAACACGCATGAGTTTCTGATGGTGGAATATTCAGTTAAGTAGAGTAGCACTAATTAGGTTACTAGTGTTCCAACTGACTGTTTACTCACTATTAGTTCCTGAAACTGATTGGAACTAATTTAACTGGATTTAACTCAATAAACTTAGTTAACTAATTACAACTCATTCATAACTCATCCTGAAATCCTATAAGTTAGGAAGAACATATACATGTCTCAAAGACTTCCAATTTGAATTTCCTAAATTAATTAAGTTAATTAAACTTAATTAATTATTCTCAAATTGCTATGAGAAAAAAATTCTATTTTAATTGACAATTTAATTCAAGGACAGATTAAATTGGAATTTCTTGTTTCCTTTTCTCAACACTCCCTCTCAACAAGAAATGGATTATCCACTACCCCAATCCTGTCTCTGTGAAACTCAAATTTACATCTTGGCAATGCTTTTGTCAAGATGTCAACATCTTGCTCCTTCGTGGGAATGTAATCTAAGAACATGATTCACCTCAATACACAATCTCTAAGATGATGATATCAGATATCTATATGCTTGGACCGATCATGAAAAACTAGATTTTCGGAGAGCTTGATACAACTTTGATTATCAAAATAAATCATTATCGGATCCATCTGCTAACCAAACCAACCAACTAGGATCTTCCTCATCCATATAGCCTCACATGTTGCTTGACATGTAGCCATGTACTCTTCCTTTGTTAGACTAAGTGCAACAGATCTCTGTTTCTTGTTGTACCAAGAAACTGCAACTGACCAAATACTAAAGATCCCTCCTAATGTGATCTTCCTTTTAGATGGACTACCTACCCAATCTACATTCGTGAAGCCTTGAATCTTCACTCCCTCTATCCATCTATACCACAACCCAAACTGAGTAGTGCCTCTCAGGTATCTCAATACATGTGTTTTTGCCTTCCACTATAATTTGGTAGGCCTAGCCATCACTTGACTAAGTCGGTTAACTACATAACACATATCTGGTTGTGTGTTCACCAAATACATGAGTGAACCCACAAGCTGCCTATAAATAGTAGCTTCCACTACTTCTCCTCAAGTAGCATCCTCCTTCTTCCAGTTACTAGCTAGAGGATTCTCAATGGGTTTACTACTCTCCATGCAGAATCTCATGAGTATCTCATTGGCATACTTTCCTTGAGAAAGAAGCAACTTCCCATCTGCCTACCATACCTCCATGCCAAGAAAGTAATGCATGAGCCCCATTTCCTTCATCTCAAACTCTCTTGCAAGGTCCTCCTTGCATGATTTTACGAGCTTCTCATCACCTACCAGTATGAGATCATCTACATAAAGTACAATGATCAAAATCTTACCTTCCACCACTATGTGATAGAGGTTCGCATCTACTTCACTCTTCAAGAGGCCCAACCCAGTGAAGTAGTTATCTATCCCGATGTACCAAGCATGAGGTGCTTGCTTTAGCCCATACAATGCTCTCTTAAGTCGACACACATGTGACTCACGGTCCAAGGTTTCAAAACCTTCGGGCTGCTCTATGTACACCTATTCCTCAATCATGCCATTAAGGAAGGAAGTGTTCACATCCATCTAATGGATACTCAAAACCATTTGTGAAGATAATACCAAAATAGATTTGATAGATGAGTACCTTGCAACAGGAGCAAAGATTTCATCATAGTCAATCCTCTCTACCTGTGAAAAGCCACAGGCCACAAATCTAGCCTTATGCTTCTCAACACTACCATATGCAGCTTACTTTACCTTGTAAATCCAATGGGAGCTCACAACTAAGTTGTCCTCCGGTCTCTCGACCACATCCCAAACACTATTTTGAACTACAGAGTCATACTTCTGCACCATCGTATCAACCAAAACTAGTTGCTACACTACTTTCTTAAAGGAAGATGGCTCTACCACAACACATGCACCCATAAGTGCCATGTATCCATTGTACCTCTTTGGTGACCTCCTCTGTCTACGCTGAGAAGAGGGTGTTACCACATTCTCCTATGCATCATCCAACAATTTGTCACCCTCTCTAGTGCACTTTCTTCCCTCTCTGGAAGATTCTTCCTGAGTGGATGTCTCCACTCCCAAAACCTTTGCATGTGGCTGCTCCACATCAATATGAGGCTACTCAACCTTAGGAACTAAAAGTTCCTCCTCTGCATGTAGTTGAAGATCCCTCTCAAGGGATACTCACATGGCCTTCTCCTAATCAAACTTGACATCCCTGCAAACCACTATCATCCGATTGGTTTGCATGTACACCCGATAGTTGTGGGGAGTATCAGTGTACCCCACAAAAATCCCCAAATTTGTTGTTGGCTCAAGTTTATTCTATTCATCTTTGGTCACATGGAAATAAACTATTGACCCAAAAATCCTGAAGTGACCAACATCTGGCCTCTTACTGGAATAAGCTTCCTCTAGTGTTTTACTCTCAAGTATCTGATGTGGACTATGGTTTTGAACATAAACCACTATGTTGCATGCCTCAGCCCACAAGTGTAGTGGTAGGTCTTGATCATGTAACATTGCCCTTGCTGCCCCTACTATGCTCCTATTCTTCCTCTCAACAACCCATTCTGTTGAGGGCTATGAGGTGTCGTCAACTCTCGTTTAATCCCTTCCACTACACAGAAGTTCTTAAACTCATTAGAGACATATTTTCCATTGTTATCACTACGTAGAGCTTTAAACTTTTTTCCTGACTCTTTCTCGACCAATGCTTTAAATTCACAAAACTTTGTGAATGTTTGATCCTTTCTATGGATGAAAAATATCAAGCATTTACGAGAATAGTCATCTACAAATATAACATAATACCTGTGTTTGGCAATGTATATTATTGAGAATGTTCCACACACATATGAATGGACTCACTCCATAATAGACTCTGCTTGAATGTCTCTATCTCCAAAGGAAGACTTGGTGTATTTTTCCAAATTACAACCTTTGCATGTATCAACTTGCTCAAGTGTACCTTTGGGAAGACCGATAGATATTTTCTACAATATCTTCAAAGCCCCATGATGCAAGTGGCCCAATCACCTGACCCACGTCTATATGTCAAAGGAATGCCTTTCCTATCGAAAAGATCACATCATAGCCTCTATCCTCAAGCATGGCAACAGATACCAGGTTCTTCGTCAGTACGGATACGTGGATAACATTCTTCAAGGTGAGTGGAGCTACATGCTCCCTCTAGAAAGTAATAGTTCCCACACCAGTAACACTATACTTACTATCATTGCCCATCTCGATATGCATCTTGAGATATTTCTCTTCCAGTTCACAGAATAACTCTTTGTTGTTAGTCATATGGAAAGAAGCTCCATTGTCTAAGTACCAAACACTTCCCATCATTGAAGGCACCATGCATGAAATGAAAGAAAAGTCCAATTCGAATTGGGAGGCCAAAACTTCACTCATTGCTCCTCCTGAGGACTTCTCCTTAGACTTCTTTAATGGACAATTTGTAGCAAAGTGACCCATATTGTGACAATGAAAGCATTTAACTTTCGTCATGTCCTTCTTCTTACCTCCATGATAAGAATCTGATTTGGAACGAGAAATTTTACCTTTCCACTTCCTTTCCTTAATCGCTAAGGCACAGTTCTCTTCATCATCAGCCTTTGATGAAGAGCCATCCCTAGTGTTCCTCTTGATCTCATCCTGCATCAAATATAACCATAGTTGTCCCCAATTTGGCAACTTCTCCTCACCATTGACAAAATCATGATAACTATGCCAAGTCTTTGGGAGTCCAAGAAGAGCAAGGCTCACCATATCCTCCTCAGAAACTGTGACTCCAACACTTCCAAGCTCATCCTGAGAATGAGTGAACTTGGTCAAGTACTTTGGAATCATCTCGCCTTCCTCCATCTTGATTTTACGATTTTTATCCTTTAGTGCTAACTTCCTTTAATCATTGTTATTCTGATACAAGTCCGTCAATGTTTTCCACATAGCATGCAGAGTTTCCTTTCCATGGAGACTCGAGAAAATGTGGTCTCGAACTCCCTCAAGGATTATTCACATTGCCTTTGCCACACACTTCTTCTATTCAACCAAGTTATGTGCATTCGTAACTGCTGGTTGGGGACTTCTTGATCAATTTAATTCTTTCAAGCCATTATCTTCTAGCATAGCCTCCATCATGTCCCTTCAGGCTCTAAAATTCAAGTTGCCTTCCAAGGTATACTCAAGCCTCAACCCATGGAATGCCATCTATCGATCTTGAAGCATGTATGCAAATTCGACTTTCACATGTAACCCAAAAACCCAAAACCTCAAAATCTCCTCTAGAGAGCTGATTTGAAATCAGTGATTTGGCTGATTTATTTTTTGAATTTGGGTATCTTTTCCTAAGTAATCCAAATCTGCAATTTTTTTTTCTGAAAATTTTGCACAGAAATTCTTTGCAAACTCTCGACCCAAAAAACAATCTTTATCCCATACCATGTAGAAAAGCCTGTAGATTCACAAGCTCATGTAATCTACTAAAACAAGGAACAAGAGTATACTTCTACTCTTTACATCGGAAGCCCATAAACATTGAGCAAACAATAATCAATAGAGGAAGAGAATCAAAGGCACATAAGACAATAAATATCTAGGGAAAGCTACAGTTCAAAACCCCACTATCTGTTTTGTATTAATCCAGAATATCAAGATGAAATTACAATGCTTGTTCTCTCTAGAACAATCCCAACACTCAAAAAATTCAATCTCCAACACATAAGAAATCTCAAGGCCAAATATAAGCCTCTTCACAAGCTCTCCAAGTCTATATTCCATTGTGTAATTCCTATGAAGGATAGATTTTATTTAAAGGGAAATAAAGCCTCTAAAAATAGTGCAATCCCTCAAGGATCAATTCCTGATTGCATGCACTATTAGTGCAACTCAGAAAATTCTAAAACAAATATCACATTGTCCCTGCACTCTAGTCTCAACTAGGTCTTTCTCAAAATCAACATGCATGAGCTTCTGATGGTGGAATCTTCAGTTAAGTAGAGTAGCACTAAATAGGTCACTAGTGTCCCAACTGCTGTTTACTCACTATTAGTTCCTAAAACTGATTGGAACTAATTTAACTGGACTTAACTCAATAAACTGAGTTAACTAATTACAACTCATTCATAACTCATTCTGAACTCCTATAAGTTAGGGAGAACATATAAATGTCTTCTAAAAGACTTCCAATTCGAATTTCCTAAATTAATTAAACTTAATTAAATCAAGTATGGGTTTTATCAGTGGATAAAAATATGAATATGAAATGGATTTAACCTTTTTTATGTGCATATTGATGAGAAGCTAGACCCATATTGCGGCGTTGTCTCATACAAAATGTAACACAAGAACTATTGCATAAGCGATTCACACCGCTTACAACCTGTGCAGTTTTTTGCTCTAGAGAAGAAGAATTGCTGAGCTTTACATTTCCCAAGGAATCATTTCCATACATCTTGGAAGCTCATACGCATTAGTACAACCAAACATGATCATAATTGTTGACCGAATTGCCATTGGATCCATTAGTTAGTAAAAGTTTTAATTTGATAAGATCATATATACAAACTTCTAATATATGCCCAATAAAAAGGTTAATAATGAGATATTAGAAGTAAAATGAATCAATAATTGTATCTCGTTATATTGGAACTGATCTGTATTTTTTGGATATTTCCATCCCCCAGATCAACTCGAATTCGTCAATATGACAGTAATTCCCCTAATGATTTTTATATGGATCAATATTTTCAAATTGCTATGAGAAAATAATGCTATTTTAATTCACATTTTAATTCAAGTATAAATTAAACTGGAATTTCTTCTTGCCATTTCTCAACGACAGCGCCTTGTCCCCTTCGCAGATTATGTGACAGCTGGTAGATGCAAAATTTCAACAACCTCCCAATTCCTTGTATGATGATTCATTTTCTTTATTTTTATCTTCATGTTTGAAGCAACAATATGAAGTTTAGATGTGTTGGGACAAATGAATAGGGACTCGCAGGGTTTTGTGAGCTAAAATGCATTGGAAGGTCAAGTATTGTAGCTTTGTTATTTCCTGGTTTTTACGATATGTCATGAATGAATTGAATTAAGGGTTTGCTCTGATGATTACGACATCCAAAGTATGATTTCTAGACATATACATCAAAACTTCACTGTGTATTGATTAAATGTCAATTGTAAACAATTTAGTGCATTATTGGCATATAATTTTTATAGTTATGTATGTATTTCTATGCCCAAATTTAAGAATATTTAAACTTGAATAAAAAATAACATATCCCCATATAAATACAAGATTTTATACTCTAATTTTCCAAGAAAACATTAAATTAGCTTCGTTTTCATGCACATGAACGAAGCAACAGGGTAACTTTATCTCAGAGCTACCTTGCATTCTATGTTGCCCAAAAGGGAGCAGTTTATATGATATGACCATTTATAATCCATTAGAATAATTTTAGAGGAACTGAAGATTTACAAAAATTCAATCACAACTCTATTATTTTTTTGTTTTTGTTTTTGGGTATGTTTAATTAAATTATTTGGCTCCAAGGAAAACCTCCTATCATATTGATGGATGGCATATCTAATGAACATTGAGTAAGCCGGTGTTCCCTTGGTACAGTTATACCTGAAGACCTATTGTACAAAGGAAAATTGATCTACATTGCACCTGTTAAAAACGTTTCACCCTCATCATGCCATTTCCACTATGTATTCAAGTTCAAACCTAATCCACCCATGCACAACACTCAGAGCAACTCAGTATTGTATATAAAGGTTGTAGATGTTGTAGTCATTATGATGCTAAGAGCTTTAGAGTTTTTTTGTGAATCCATTGGTTTAATGGAAAGAAGAAGAATGCTACTATTGTTACTTGTCAACTTCGTACCTACATGTTAGTTAATGATTAGGTGCCCTTGCATTTGATTTGTTTGAATGACCTTGTATAAAAAGGCATGAAAAAATCTTTTGAAATTTGAGTGGAATTTGATCATCTAATTACGATTTTTACATTTCATAAAGGGTGTTTCCTAATGAAGTGAGGGGTATTCCATTTGTGTGAATTAACATAGTTCTCTAAAAATGCCCCTTCAAGACTTCTTATCTGCTTTTTCTCATTAATTCTCCAAACTGCCTTTGATCGAGCAAAAACACCATCACAAAACTCATTTTTTTCTATTTTTGTTTGTTACCCTATTTGATAGAGTTTGCAGTTAATATTTTGTTGAGCCACACATTAAAACATAAGGGTTTTCAATTTACATCTTGTAATTTACATATATGTATCTCCTTTATGTACCATAGTAGCTAACATATATTGAGCTAACCCATTGTTATAACTATGGCAAACTTGTGGTTGACACACAAACTAATGGATGAAATTGCAAGTTAGTTCAATTTTTTTATGCACGTAAATTGCCTTTATAATAATAATCATAACCAAAAAAACTAACAAATTGTGACTCCTTGGAACATTTCAAGTAGAAAAACATTCTCTTAAAATTTAATATATATCTCATGGAATTTTATTTTCCATCTCTGAGTTTTGGTGTATGAACATTGTACTTGCCTAATTGTTTTATAGGAAATCTTGTTGGGGTAGACAAGAAGAGCTCTCATAGCTTTGAGTGACAAATAAGTTGTTTGTTATTCTTGTTGTGATTTGGTATCGATTCATTATTATGCATTATAGTTTGATGAGATTTTATAAGTTCATGTTATCATGAATCTATTTATGTTCATAACTTGATATCTAATGTTATACATTATCCTAGTCTATACACTTATTAAAGCAAGGGTAGCTTTAACAAGCAACATGATAGGTTATAGAAATAGATCTTATTAATATTAGAGATGTTAGACTAGTCTTTTGGAGTAATTTGACTTTTATAACATTGTAAAAAAAGTCTTTGGCCACAATGTTTTGCAAAGAGATGTAAATTTTGGTTTGCTAGGTACCTTACACAATCTCTAACAATCATTCATCCTCTCCAATGGGGCCTTTATGTAGTACAAAAAGGTATTTTATGATAACTTTTTTGAGTTAAATTTCATTCTGGTTACAGAACTTGGTTTACAGGATCAAAGTTCTAACAACTAAGATAACCAATTTTTCTGCCTCAGTCAGAGGACATTGATTCATCTCATTTTTACTATGAACCCCATATATCCTAATTATCACTTTAGGTACTTTGTTTATATTTTATTTTTAAATTTCTGAATTCTTGTATTTTACAAGGGTTTTTAAGCAGGAAAGGATAATTGGGTAATGTCAATGTAAACTTGTTGGGCTAGATGAAAATCCGTGTATATATACTTTTCCTGGAGATTGGAAGTGTTATTTAAGGATATGAGAGTTCGAGTCTCTCCCTTTCCTATAATATTAAGAATCTTTTGATTAACATTGTTGGGGTTTGAAAGATAGGCTACCTGATCAGTCTTGGATGGCCAATTGTGGTCCTTTACACTTTGCATGAGAAAATTCATACTTAATTTCTACAATCCTTCTTATAATGACCATGGATATCACTTCACATTCATTTGGAGGGCCATGCAGGAAGCCACTTGACAAAGGGAACAAGACACCAGAGGCTCTTTTCCCACATAAATGTACCCTTCAATGCCATACAGTTCCACACCCCAACTTACACAACAATGACCTTCCCTCAGCCCTGCCCATGTGGTAAAACAATGATGACGAGGAGATCCGACGATCATAATTCTACTGAATCATCATGTGGAAAAAAGTGTGAGAAGCCTCATGAATGTCAATGCCATTACTGTGAGAATATTTGCCATGAAGGTCCTTGTGATTCTTGGAAGCTTTTGATAAATGACACTTCATGATTTTGTGGGAGAAAACATGAGAAGATAATTTGAGGGGATGCAGAGATCATTGGTGAATTAGATTCAAAGAATGGTGTATTTCAATGTGAGAATGTGTGTATGAAGACGCTTTCATGTCAAAAACATAATTGTAGGCATAAAGGCCATCCTAGAGAGTGTGAAGTATGTGAAATGTTACATGAGAAGATTAAGTCTTATCCCTATGGTAAAACCCAGTTGCAAAATAATTAGAGGAAGAGTTGCATGGATCTTGTGCCAACCTGCTCAGAGATATGTGAAAAGGCTCTTCCTTGTGGAAAGCATTTGTGAAGTATTTCCCATGTGGTCCTCATGATATTTTTTGCAACAGGCCTTGTGGTAAAACAAGGCAATGTGGAATCCATGCTTGTACTAGGACCTACCATTTACCTCCCTGTGACTCAATCTCATCATCATCTATTAGAATGTCATGTTGGAAAATTTGTGGAGCTTTAAGGATAGATTGCAAACACACTTTCACAGCTCAATGTCACCCATATGCTCTATGGCTCGATACAAGATGAAAATATCCAGTACAAATATTATGTTCCTATGGTAGATTAACATAACAGGTGCCATGTGATGTTGGAGGCAACAATATGAAAACTTATCTAGTTTTTGAAGCCTTTCTACACAAATTTCTTGCTCCTCTTGAACCAATACACTCACATTTAACCAAAGTGCCTATTGGGAAAAGACAGTTTCTGTGTAATGATGAGTGTTCCAAGTTAGAGAAGTATGCCTTTGGCCTCTGCACTATCAGGGTTGAATTCATAGATGTCAGATTTGATAACCAAAGAGCCAAAATGGGTCTCAGATATTGAGGAAAGGTTTAGATTCGTGGTTTTTTCTAAAACAAAATGCATTAGTTTGCATGTTTTATGTGCAATGCCCAAGGAGAAAAGGGATACATAGAAGATTCTTGCAGAAATATGTAAGCTCCTTGTATATTTTACAGGAAGGGATCCAACATGTGTTTTGATTGTACAAGCTACACAAATCTCAAAAACCTCTCTACGTCATAGCATAAATTCCAAAGGTTCAATTCCTACAATAAGGCAGGTGCATCCTTTACCTTTCAAATCATATCATCTCTATTATGGATCTAAGGTTTGTCAATTTACTATTTTATTTACCACGTGATGCAAACATGAATTCATTGATATTCAGGTTTGGAGGTGAGTGTGAGCTAGCGTAGTTAAATGACAATAATACAATAGTTATATTTAAAGATCACACAAGAGCTGCAATAGCTTTTAAGGTTATCAATCATGCTTTTGCATATCAAGGGGCTAACGGTGCACCTGCAACAAACGTAATTCCCATCCATAGTGTATGGAATACAACAAAATGATTGGACACCTGAAGAGACTCATGCATGGAAAATAAACGAGCAAAGGTCAGGTGATGGTTAAAACAATTAGCAATTTTCTTGTATTGGAGATTTAAGGAAGCCCTCACATCATGTATATTGTAATGGAAATGCCATAAAAAAGCATGTTTCCATGGAAATTTTTATTATGAAATATATTAAAATTTGTTATTAATTAATTGATAAAATTATTTGTTTATTTTTTATCCTAGCCAAGTCACACCAAGAAAATATATAACACAATCACCCATTTCAAGAAGAAATATGGAAGAATCATACCAAAAACAACCTCTAGTTTTGAAGGTAACAAATCACGATCTACTTCTTTATTTAAGAGGCATTCATATTGGCATAATCAAACAAGGTCTTGAACTTGAACATAAAACTCATTATTTGTAAGGCTCAAAAAAGCAGTAGTAAGATTTCATTGTAACATGGTCCTTTTCCTTTTATTAATATTTTTCTTTCTTTCAAAAATTGTCACAGAAGCATTAATTAATGTTATATACTATCCCTTTAGTGTGTTTCTTTTACAGCATCAACTACAATTACCAATTTATTTGTCTTAACAAATCATTATTTAATTTATATATATATATATATATATATTATTATATATTATATATTATATATATATACACTATTACATTCACTTAGATTCTAAAATGAAATAGTTCCTATCTTAACACGCAATCATAGAATTTATATATTTACATTTCGTTAATAAAGTACTCATCATAATTTTGTTTATTTACAATAATTTTGTCAATGAACTCAGGATGGGCTGCTCCTTCAATTACGAACCCTCAATCAATTCAAATAAAAGGGTACCACAAATGATGGAAGATGGGATCGACGATTTCACCATGCATTGCTACTTTGATTAAGAATTGGTAAAGCTCCATTAAGATTGATGATTTTGGGATGCACTACTACTGCATGCTTGATGAGTTATGGATAAGATGAATTTTGGAGTAAAAATTAACATCTATGTGTGTTGTACTTAGTTTGTTTGTAGACAAAACCAATCATGTGGGGACTTGATGTGCCCCTTCATGTACACGTTGACTTCATATGTTTAAAAATTAGGTTCTTGTCATGAATCATGGACTCGTGGAGAGGCACAATGTACATGGGGAAAGGTCTCTAGAACCCTTCACAGTTTCCTTCATGTTTTAAATATCGCTGGCATAGTCCTCACCTCATAGTTTTTCCAGCAATCAAAATCAATACGCGCTTTGACCATACATATAAATATTCGCCTCCACATCTTCAATCCTCAACACAATATGCATCTTCATTTCATTTGAGATTTTTAGTTTAGTAATGACCAAGCGCTATGCCTCACACTGCAACATATCTACTACATTGTGATTCATTGCTTTCCCTCCAGCCACACAGCATTTGCATTACGTCGCTAGTTATGGATAAAGCCTCCCAAAAGCACCATTCCCTGTCTCCATCAGACGAAGATCGCCAACAAAATAGCTACCAAATTAAGGGAATCAGATTGCAAAAATGGGGGAGTTGGGTGTCTAAAATCCAGATGCCCAAAACCAGAGAGAAGATATGACTGGGGTCATACAAAACCGACGAGCAGGCCACTCGTACTTACGACGCCGCAGCGTATTGCTTGGGAGGTCCCACCACCAAATTCAACTTCTTCAATTCCGTGCCTGCCATTCCGTTTGCATCTTCACTTTCCTGTCAACAAATTGAGATTGTCACCACAAAATACACCTTGGAAAAAATCGCTTCAACTTTTCCCTCTCTGCAAAATACTACAATTAATAAGAATAGAGCAAGGGAGAAGTTGGCGTCACCATCACGACCGTCTTCGGTTTTAGAAATGGAGTGGGCATGTGACAATTGGCATATCTCCAATGCACTAGACTTGGACTTGTGGGAGTCTCCGTTTGAGGACAATGGTGGCCTAAATTTGGAGAAAATATCTTCGATTGAGGAGGTGTCACTGTGGGAGTTCATTCCAAGTTGGTAGGACGAGCAACCAAAAAAATACATCTTCTTTGACCCCATGGATTTGTGGAGCTTCTCAAATGTTAGAAAAATATTTGTGGCGAATGTAATTTTCATTTTTGCGGAGGGGAGAGGTAGAGAGTTATAACTTTCACGAAGCTATTTTCGCAAAACTAGGTTCGCATACTAGGAGGCAGATTTCGTGAAACTACCTTCGCGAAATTTAACTCTCTGCCTCTCCCCTCCACGAAAACGAAAATTAAATTTGCCACAAATATTTTTCTAACATGGTATCAAAGCGGGTTAAACTCTGTTAGTGTAAAAACAAGTGTTTTTACTACAGTGAAAATTGTTTTGAGCGCGCATTGTTTTTTAGCATATTACCATAAAATAGAAAGTCTGTTATTATTTTTTAGCATATTTACCAGCATATAGAAAGTTTGTTTTTATGCTCAAAAATGGTAACATCAAGCACAAGTTTGAGTAATCCTCAAATAACTCAATTTAATGGAAAAAATTATGATTATTGGGCTATTACAATGAAGGCCATGTTTTCTTCTCAAGGTATTTGGGATTTGGTGGAGAATGGTTTTCAAGAGCCAGCAGATGCAGCAGCATACAATGCCTTATCTCAACAATAAAAATATGTGTTAAGGGACAACAGGAAGAAGGATTCAAAAGCCATGTTTTATATCTTTCAAGTAGTTCATGAAAGTATTTTCCCAAGGGTTGTAGCAGCAACGAAGTCCAAGCAAGCATGGGACATCCTCCAGACAGCCTACCAAGGCATGGCAAAAGTCAAGATAGTGAAGCTGCAAATGTTGAGGAGAGATTTTCAAACACTTTGTATGAAAGCGTCTGATAATATAGACTCGTTTTTTACACATGTAAGTGGGTTGGTTACTCAAATCAGGTCTCATGGTGAGACACTTGAGGAAAGAAAATAGTTGAGAAAATTTTGAGAAGTCTGCCAGCAAGGTTTGAGGCCATTGTTGTGGCCATAGAAGAGACAAAGGATCTCTCACAGTTCACATTGGATGAGCTTAATGCATCACTAATTTCTCATGAACATACACTGAACAGAGCAACAAGCTCTTCATTGGAGCATGCTTTCAAGACACAAGTATAATTTGGTTAAGGTCGAGGTAGAGGAAGATCATATGCTAGAGGAAGAGGAAGAAGCCCACACAGAGGTGGAAGAAGCAACCCTTCAAGCTCAAATGGAAGAGGCAGCAATCAAAATCCAAGTCAAGGCCCAAGTCAAAATCAAGCACAAGGTCAAAGGTGTGATAAATCTCAAGTTCAATGTCATTAGTGTAAGAAGTATGTTCACTATGAAAATGAATGTAGAAAGAAGTAATATGATATTAGTAACAAACCAAGTGTAAATTTCATAAGAGAAAATCAAAACCATGATAGCATGTTTTTAGCTTGTAATGTAGCACAAGAAAAACAGAGTGATATATGGTATCTAGATTCAAGGTGAGGTAGCCACATGTCAAGAAACATAGAAATGTTTTTTGATCTAGATTAAAGTGTGAAATCTGAAGTGACATTAGGGACTGATAGCAAAGTATCTTTCATGGGAAAAGGAAGAGTTAACATCCTAACAAAGAAGGGGGAGAAGAAATACATCTCTGATGTTTACTTTGTCCCCTGTCTGAAACATAATCTCATGAGCGTTGGACAGCTTGTTATGAAACCAGCTCACAAAAAGATAGAAAAAATAAATCAACACCTTAGAATTCAACCTCTTCGATGAGGAAACCTCCTTTACATTACATAAATGAACAATTCTTGGATGATACAAATGAAAATACCCCATTTCTATATATAGAAGTCTTAGGGGTCATAATATAATCAGAGCCGACATAACAATAATAATGTAAGGGCACAATATTAACAATAGTGGGCTTCTATGGGGCACAATAGCAACAATATGGGCTCTACATGGGTACATCAATATAATAAGGGGGTTGTACTAATAATAATAAGGGGTTACCCTAGTAGTATAGTGGCCTAACTTGCCCCTCTCCTTCAAAAAGTGTTGTCCTCAATGCTTGAGTACTTCTTGATGCTTCTGTATAAAATTCTTGTCCTCCCATGTGGGATCTTCAGCAGGTAAGTTCTTCCACTTGATGAGATACTCTAAAATTGATCGATTTCATAGCTGTCGGGTTTTTGTTTCTGTGACTGCTCCAGGTTCGAATATGATTTTTCCTTCCTCTTCAATTTCTGGCAATATTGTTTGAATTGGGATCTTTTGTAACTTTTGAATAAGTGGCCATACTTCTTCGTCCTTCTTCCATTCATCCCTTTCTTCATTTATCCAATCTGGTTGGATAATAGAAAATAACACAAACAATGCTTCCACACCCTCATCCTTTCTTGAGAGTGCATCATGCAACAAATTTTGCTTCCATTTTTATAAATTGGATGTCAAAGTCATAACCCATTTCATATGTGACCACATTTGTTATGTTCTTATAAAGATAATAGTTGTTCTAAAAAGTATTTAAGACTATCATGATCCATTTTTACCTTGAAGCGTCTTCCCATTCGGTAAGGTTGCCATTTCTTAAGTGCATGTAATATTGCCAACATTTCCTTCTCATAAATAGCTTGCTTGAGATGTAGTAGTAAAAATTCCCAATCACCTACATCAAAAAAAATTTCACTACGATGATGATCTACTTGTTGTTTCATTCGGTTTTGCACCAAAGTGGCGTTATCCTTTAAAAGTTGGAGAACTTGTTGTCGATGCTCAATGTGATCTTTCACTGCTTCAACCTTTTTCTTCTTGATATGTCCTTCTATCTTTAAAGTTTGAGGAGTGGTAATTTCTTCCAATCCTTTACAAGATATGGTCAGATTCATTTCTTGATGCTCGATGTGATCTTTAACTTCTTGAACATTTTTCTTCTTGATATGTCCTTCTATCTTTATAGTTTGAGGAGTGGTAATTATGACCAATGAATTACAAGATATGGTTGGATTCATTTCTTCTTTCTCGATGTGGTCTTTCACTTCTTGCACCTTTTTCTTCTTGATATGTCCTTCTATCTTAAGAGTCTGAGGAGTGGTAATTCTTGCCAATGCTTTACAAGATATGGTCTGATTCATTTCTTCTTTCTCTGGGGTTGGGTCCTGGTGTATATCCTCTTCTTTTGAGGTTTCTTGATCCTTTTCTTCCTCCTCTTCATACTCTATGTAAAATAATTTCTTCTCAGCACACTTATGACCTTTAGTGCATTTGGTATCACAATTGTAACAAAGCATTTTTTCTCTTTTTTCTTCCAATTGTTGTGGTGTAACCCTTGTAGGTTGTGGAAGGCTAGGAGAAATAACACTTCCATATTTATAGTTGTGAGGGGTAGAATTCCTTGTTGCCATAATTTTACTTTCCACTATGTAACAAAGCCCTTTTACTCTTTCCAATTTTTGTGGTGTTGCTCTAAAGAAGGTGTTGCTCTCTGTATCCTCATAATGTGTTGTCATTTCCTCCACGTAACAAGTTGTTTATAAGAAAAAAGCCCTTTATACCATAAAAATTGATCTGGTTCTAAATATGAAGATGCAATAGATACCTTTTGTAACAGTGGTACACCATGTAGATCAAAATATTGCTCCATCTGAAGTATCCAATTTACGGGATCCTTGCCATCAAACTTCCTCTTATTGCCTTTTCTTGATTTTAGGAGCTCGATCTTGAAATGACTATAACTCTATAATTTTGGTTCTTCCAGTTTTGAAATTGCGACTTGTGGTAGCCCTCTACATCCTCTTTCTAATGCCACCAGTCTAATCCAAATTGGATTCCACAGGGAAGAGTTATGCCAAATCTCCCACAATGACCTGATTATAGACTAGTTGAGTAGAGTGAACTTGTATGATGTGCCACGAGTCACTGTTTCGACCTTTGGCTCTAAAAAATATATACAAGAAACTAAAGTCCGTCATTTTTCTATAACTTCTTACGAAATTTCAATCCAATGCTCAGAGAGAGTTATGATAATTTTCCCCAGGTCACTTATTTGGAATGTAATTCAGGAGTCTGTAAAAAGACCAACTTCCTCAGATCATATCTCTACAAATATAGTGCAAAAAGCTCTGAAATTTGGACCCGAGATTCAATTCAATTTCATCTAAAATGGGTTTTTTTTAGTTTCTAAAACGTCACAGAAAAAAAATTTATAGTGAAAATGCCACAATGACCTATTTGGAGCAGCAAAACCCTAGAATCCAAAGCTCTGATACCAAATGTTATGAAACCAGCTCACAAAAAGATAGAAAATATAAATCAACGCCTTATAATTCAGTCTCTTCAAGGGGTAACCTCCTTTACATTACATAAATGAACAATTCTTGGATGATACAAATGAAAAGACCTCATTTCTATAAATAGGAGTCTTAGGGGTCATAATATAATCAGAGCCGACATAACAATAATAATGTAAGGGCACAATAATAACAATAGTGGGCTTCTATGGGGCACAATAGTAACAATATGGGCTCTACATGGGTACATCAATATAATAAGGGGGTTGTACTAATAACAATAAGGGGTTACCCTAGTAGTATAGGGGCCTAACACAACTCATGCAGAAAGGCTACAATGTCTTCTTCAAAAATGATGTGCGCACAATTTTGGATAGGTCCCCAAGCAGACAGTTGATTGAAAAGGTTCAGATCACAGACAATAGAATGTTTCCCTTGAAAATAAAATCAGATTTGCAGAAAGGATGTTCACAAGCACAATTATCAATGAACTCACAAGAGGATGGAAGAAAAGGAGCAGCTGTCACACATGTAAACTTTCAGATAGAGGTAAAAGTTGAAAACTGGTTATGGCACTTGAGATTTGGACATCTCAACTTTGGAGGTTTGAATCTACTGGATAGGAAAAGCATGGTGAAGGGTTTACCACTCATAGAAAAACCAGACAACATATTTGAAGGATGTATCTTGGACAAGCAACATAGAGAGACATTTCCAGCAAGAAAGTTAGTGAGGGCAAAGGCAACTTTGGAGATTGTCCACTCAGATTTATGTGGACCAATGCAGACACCATCAATTGGTCGCAGTCACTATGTACTGACCTTCATATATGACTACAAAAGGAAGACATGGGTCTTTCTCCTAAAGCAAAAAAGTGAAGTGTTTGAGTGCTTTCGCCAATACAAGGCTCTTGTTGAAAAGCAAAGCAGACATTTCATCAAAGTCCTTAGGACAAACAGAGGTGGAGAATACATCTCAAATAACTTCCTTCAATTTTGCAGGGAGCATGGAATTCACAAGAAGTTTACAGAAAGATATAAACCGCAACAAAATGGTGTGGCAGAAAGGAAGAATAGGACCATTATGGAGATGGCAAGGAGTATGTTGAAGACAAAGTATTTGCCAAATGAATATTGGGTTGAAGTTATCGCATGTGCAGCATATATCTTGAATAGGTATCCAATAAAAAGCATCTAGAACATTATTCCTGAAGAGGCATGGAGTGGAAGAAAACAAAATGTCACTCACATGAGAGTTTTTGGATGTGTGGCTTACGCACCTGTCCCTAATGAGTTGAGAAATAAGTTGGACAGCAAGGGGGAGAAATGCATATTTGTTGGATATAGTAATGAATCCAAGGTATCAAACTCTACAATACATTAACCAAGAAGGTCATAATCAATGTCAAAGCATGCATACCAAATGAGGACAGAGAGGAATTAACAGCAACAGCTAATTCCTCAACTCTGACTCCCTCTACTCCTATTCAAGCGCAACAAAGTAGGCAGCAAGCAACGCCATCAACAAATAATAGGATAGTTTCACGTAGCCAAGAAAGTGCTTCTCCAAGCACACAGCAAAGCGCGACACCAAGTGACATATCAAGTCCATCTTAAGCAAGCACAAGAAGGCCAAAATTTAGAAATTTAAATGAAATTTATGAGCAAGATCAAGTTGATAGTGGCGCAGGTCTGAATTCCTTATTTGCATTATTTTGTCATGTAGATGACCCATTCCACTTTGAAGATGTAGTCAAAGAAGAAAAATGGGTTGCGGCAATGGAGAAAGAAATAGAAGCAATAGAAAGGAATGACACATGGGAGTTAGTGAGCCTTCCGAAAGGAAAACATGTCATTGGAGTAAAGTGGGTCTACAAGACCAAAAACAACATTGACGGAAAGATTGAAAGGCACAAAGAAATGCTAGTTGTCAAAGGATACAAGCAGCAACATGGAAGAGATTATGCGGAGATGTTCACGCCAGTCGCGTGGATAGAGACAGTGCGCATAGTTGTGGTGATTTCCGCGCAGCATAAATGGACAATGTATCACATGGACGTAAAGTCAGCATTCTTGAATGGAGTGCCGAAAGAGGAAGTGTATGTTGCGCAACTGCCTGGTTATGAGATTGAAGGACAAGAAGAAAAATTATATCGATTCAAGAAAGCTCTTTATGGATTGAAGCAAGCACCGCGTGCATGTTACAACAAGATAGATGCTTACTTGTTGGACAATGGTTTTGACAAATGTGATGGTGAGCCTACTCTCTACATCAAAGAGAGTGAAGGTAAGATTCTCATTGTCATCTTATATGTAGATGATTTGATTTTTACAAGGAGTGATGATTTCCTCATCGTTGATTTTAAACAAGTAATGAAGAGTGAGTTTGAAATGACTCACTTGGGATTGCTAAGATATTTTCTAGGCATAGAAGTAAAGCAAATAGAAAATGGCATTTTTATCTCTCAAGCAAAGTATGTGGTAGAAATTTTGAAGAGGTTTAAAATGCAGAACAACAAGTGCGCACCAACTCCAATTGTCATAGGGTTGAAGTTGAGCGAAGAAGATTGCAGCGGTAATGTCAATCTGACATTATACAAAAGCCTGATAGGCATCCTGATGTACTTGACTGCCACTAGGTCGAATATAATGTATGCAGTAAGTTTGGTGTCAAGGTTCATGGAGACACCCAAGGAGACACATTAGCAAGCAATGAAAAGGATTCTGAGGTATGTCAATGGAACAAAATAGTATGGCATTTTGTACACAACAACTAGTGCTTTCAGGGTGGTTGGTTACACTCATTGTGATTGGGCAGGCAGTGTTGATGATAGAAAGAGCATGTCAGTATATGTTTTTCATTTGGGTTTCGGAGCCATTTCATGGGCCTCCAAGAAGTAGCCAATAGTGTCACTGTCAACAGCGGAAGCTGAATATGTCACAGCAACAGCAGCAATGTGTCAGGCAATTTGGATGAGAAGGATGTTGAGGGATCTACGTCATGACCAAGAGGGCGCGACAACTATTTTCTACGAGAACACCTCAACAATTGCATTGTCAAAGAATTATGTCTTCCACAAAAGCTAAATATCATTTTATTAGAGAGTTTATTAACAATGATGAAATTGTGTTGCAGCACTGCAGGTCACAGGAATAGCTAGTTGATATTTTCACAAAGCCATTGGCAGGGGAAAATTTTGTTTATCTCAGAAACTGTTTAGGAATTGTCAATGGTGGCAGTTGTGATTAAGTGGGAGTGTTGGAAATAATAATCCCAACCACCGCAATAAATAGTAGGACAACAACCATACCTGTCATACGTATTTTTTGTAGGTTGCATCTCTGCTTGAAGACATTTTTGCAGGTTGTGTCTCAGCGTGAAGATAGAAGGACCGAAGCCAGATGCGAACCATACAGAAACTTAGAAAAGGTATTTAAAGAACTTATGTACTTAGATAAGCAAATATGGGTAAGAATTAATTCAACAACCTTGCCCACACTCCAAAAACACCTGCACGGTTCTGATCACACTCAACAACAACATCAAAATTAATTTCGCTCTGTCATGAATTAAATGTAAAATTGTCTATTGAGTTAAATATGAATGTAAAATTCATTTTGAAAAAAGAGCGTAGAAGAGTAAGACTGTGTAGAGAGGTTAGAGAGAAAATAGAAAAAAAGCACATGTCTCTGTGGAGAAAATTGTGGAGCAATTTTTGGTGGGCGCATAAAACAACATTACATTGTCTAATCATCCATTGGCCACACCGTCCTCCACATCGAGTGCATAATCCTGCACTAAGACCTTCTCTCAGTGATAGGGAGAGCCCAGAGCCCATCGTTCCCTCATCTCCTTTGCCATCATTGGGAGGGAACCAATGTCCGAGGTCTCCCATTACGCAGATCCCTCTCCCGGTGGTTCTTCAAGTTCCTCTCCTTAACAGTGGAGCCTTGCCTTCCTCTCCCATTGGTCGAGCAACTAAAGTTCAGTTACTGTGTTTTCCTGAGTAGTGTTGCACGTAAGTTTAAATCTCTGTAAAATCTTATTTTACTTTGTAAATGAGCCGCAATCTCATGTAGATGTATTTTCATGTTCAAGAAATCAATACTACATTTTGTGTTGCTCCAAACCTATCTTGTTAATTTTACTATGAGTATTCTTTAAGTCTTTGGAATAGTTTAGAGGTGCGCAAAATTCAAGCTTAGAAAATAATCTCGCCGTGCATGAAGGTAATTCCGCAAAAGTGGCCTCGTAGAGCGCAAACTTAATTTCGCGAAAATAGATTCGTGAAAGTTATAACTCTATGCCACTCCCCTCCGCGAAAACGAAAATTAAATTTGCCACCAATATTTTTCTAGCATTAGACATTTAAATTAGATATAGGGCAGAGGAGGAAAGGAAGAGTACACTGCTCAAATCCCAAGCACATTCACGATTCTCTATTTCTGTCGCTTTGTCGGGTGCGTGGCAGGCTTCGATCCAATTGTCAAAATATTTTTCCAATTTCTTGACATTGGTCGTGGGTTACATAATGTAGAGGATATATTCGTATAATATTCATTTTAAACATTTTATAAGGTAGCGTGACCCAGTTTAGACGATATATATTTCATATTGTGTGAGGGAGGGTCACCCACCTTTTATATATATGATCATGTCCTTGAATTTACACATGCAAACTATTTCGCGCAGGTTAGGAAATTTCAACTGTAAACCCACGTGCCGTGCTTTCTCATGTTTATCCGATCGCTATCCAATAACTGATTTGATTCTAGTGCAAATAGTAAATAGCGAAACCCACGCTTAGCACAGTCAAAAATACGTTCCTGAACCAATGCTGTTGACACCTAATTCGAAACGGATGGGTGAACTGGACAGTCATCCAGAAGATGAACTAATCCGCCATATTTATGTATATAAATGTATGTTAGCTAATGAATAAAATCAATCAGTTTTCTCTCGCTCATTCATTCTGGAGTTACCCTGGCCTGACATGGTATCAGAGCACAGGTCCCAGAAATAGTTGTAACTCTTGCCTGAGAGCTGCTCAGTCTCTGACATCCCTAAAATAGCTGAAGACTGTCGCTGCCTGAAGACTGCCGTTGCCTGAAGACTGCCGCTTCCTGCAAACGCCTGGAATTTCAATGCATTGAAACGCCTGAAATTGGTAACCGTTTCATGTTTAATTTTGGTCCGCTGCCTATATTTTTTTTTGTCCGCTGCCTGGAACGCTGCCTGTTGAAACATCTGGAACGCTGCCTGTTGAAACCATTTGGTCCGCTTCCCATTGAAACGCCTAAAATTGAGATTGCCTCGGCTACTTGAATTGATGCCGTGGTCTCACATTATTTGGATGTCGTGGAGTTACTACTGCGTGGAGTTCGAATGACCCTGGCCTATAGTCCCTATTTGGATGCCATGGAGTTACTCCTACGTGGAGTTCGAATGACCATGGCCTGAAATTGAGATTGCCTCGGCTACTTGAATTGATGCCATTGAAACAATTTGATTTCAAAATTGGCTAACTGATTTAAGTTTTGTTTGATTATAGTCGTTGTAGTAAACTGGTGGTATTAGGGTTGCGCTGTATCACCTATTGTTTCCTATTGATCATCCACAGTATTGTTTCCTATTGATCATCCACTATTCGATTTTATCATGACATATAAGAGCGGATGTTGCACAGGACTAAGGTATTTTTAGATGAGCCGAGTCTGGTGGCATGAGTTTTTTCTTGAAGCTTTTTCATGAAAGATATCCAGGCAACCTAGACTATTTACTGCATGAAATAAATGGTTTGTTTAATTGCTCCGATGGGATAAAGTTTTATGGAGTGTATCTTATAATAGTGGATGCCAAGCATTGAATGTCGAATTGTGGCTAGCCCAGTGATACCTATAACAGAATTTTGAAGTGTAGCCTTAACAGAATTTTGTGCTTATTCATTCAGATTTATGTGGTCCAATGCCTGTTCCTTCTGCAAATGGAAATAAATATATCATGACATTTATTGATGACTACACCAGAATGTGTTGGGTTTATTTATTGAAGAACAAATCTGATGCTTTCCTAACATTCAAGAATTTTCATAAATGGATTGAAAATGATGCACAATCTC
The DNA here is from genome assembly GCA_000404065.3 of Pinus taeda. Lineage (NCBI taxonomy): Eukaryota > Viridiplantae > Streptophyta > Pinopsida > Pinales > Pinaceae > Pinus > Pinus taeda. The sequence goes on along the minus strand of APFE030567386.1, from coordinate 32,945 downwards.
ATATTGGGTCTATTCGCACTGATAATGGAAAAGAATATACATCAAATGAATTTGAACAATATCTTCGCCAACATGGGATTAAACATCAAAAAACTGTACCTTATAATCCCCAACAGAATGGTGTAGCTGAAAGAATGAACAGAACAATTTTGAATATGGTACGATCCATGCTTTTTTTCAAAAATGTAAAGATAATGTTTTTGGCTGATGCTGTTCTATGTGCTGCATATATAAAGAATAGATGTCCATCTAGTGCTATAAGAAACAAGACTCCTTATGAATTGTGGTATGGACATGTTCCTTCGGTCAAACATCTCAGGATTTTTGGTTCCACCTGTTATGCCTTGATACCAAAGGTACATAGAAACAAACTTGGTGCTAGAAGTCGTAAGCGTATTTTCTTGGGGTATTCAAATACCTCCAAAGCATACCGCCTCTATGATGAAGAAAATAAAAGTTTGTTATATCTAGAGATGTAATTTTTCTTAAATCATCCAAATCTGACAATGTTGTTGAGCGACAACTTGATCGCTTAGATAGATTCGCAAAAATGAAATCATTTCAAGAATTTGAAAATCAGATTCCACATCTTGAAGGGGGGATTCCCATACTAGATCAACATGTGGAATCTTCTTCTGAAGAAGACTCTCCCCCATCTAAAACTCCAACAACGGATGACGCTTTAAGTGATGTAATGGATAGAAATGGGAGACCCAATCTTGATTCACTCCCAACTCAATCAACAGAGCAGCCTGGACCATCTTAGAAAGGTCCCCCAAAGTGGCTGACAAAGACACTTGAAAGTGTTCATCCTGATGAAATTGGAAAAACAGGAACCAGAAATGCAAATCAACAAAATGGAGGTGATGTAGATGACTCTAATTAACCTGATGATATGGATGTTTCTTATGATTGTGAATTGAACTTGTGTACAGATTTTGAACCAACTTCCTTTAAAGAAGCTGCTTCTCATGATGAATGGAAAGAAGCAATGCAAAAGGAGTATGATGCCCTCATAAAGAACGGCACTTGGAAGCTGGTTGATCCTCCATTTGGAACCAAACCAATTGGCTGCAAGTGGGTCTACAAAAACAAGTACAAAGCTGATGGCTCACTTGACAAGCACAAAGCTAGGCTTGTGGCAAAAGGATTTGCACAGAAGGAAGGGGTCGATTATGAGGAAACTTTTTCTCCCACAGCAAAATGGGCCACCATCCAAACACTCTTTGCACTGGCAGCTCAGAACGGTTGGAAAGTCCATCAAATGGATGTAAAAACTGCCTTCTTGAATGGAGATCTAAAAGAAAATGTTTTTATGTCCCAGCCTGAAGGATTTGCTGTGAAAGGACATGAACATAAAGTATGCAAACTTGTGAAGTCCTTGTATGACCTCAAACAAGCACCACGAGGAGCCTGGTATGAAAAACTAACTGAGCATCTTTTGAAACTCAACTTCAATCATTTTGATCTTGATGATGCAACTTTATTTGTCAAGAAAGTGGGCAAAACAGTTGTATATCTTGTGGTATATGTAGATGATCTTTTAATGACAGGGAACAATGAAAGCTACATTGCATCCATAAGGAAGGAATTGGGGAAAAGTTTTGAAATGACTAATTTGGGCTATGTTCATTACTATCTTGGCATTGAAGTAACCCAACATCCAAAGTCTATATTTCTTTCTCAAAATAAATACATTGGAGATTTGTTAAACAGATTTGGCATGACAGAGTGCAATCCTCTTACTACTCAAATAGAATAAAACTTAAAGTTCACATCTATTGAAGGAAAGGAATTTGAGGATGCAACAAAGTATAGACAGCTTGTAGGAAGTCTCAACTACCTTACTACTACCAGACCAGACATTTCATTTGCTGTTGGAATCCTCTTCAGTTTTTGCAAAAGCCTTGTGAGGGACATTGGTCTGCTGCAAAAAGAGTTCTAAGGTACTTGAAGGGAACTCAAGACCTTGGAATCAAGTATACACAGGTAGACGACTTCAGCTTGATTGGATACTCTGATTCAGACTTCGATGGAGACAAAGAAACTGGAGTATCTAATTCAGGATATGCTATGAGTCTTGGATCAGGAGCTGTCTCTTGGAGATCACGCAAACAATCAGTTCCAGCAGATTCCACAACAGAAGCAGAATACGTGGCAGCCGCTGAAGCAACGAAAGAAATTGTGTGGCTCAGAAAAATTCTTGAAGATTTGCAGGTGAAACAAGTACAATCAACTCCACTCATGATTGACAACACCTCTGCAATAAATTTGGCCAAGAACCCAAAGTTCCATGATCGTACAAAGCATATCAATACTAAATATCATTTGATCCGACATCATGTTGAGGCCAAAACAATCCATCTCCGCCATTGTTCCACAAATGAAAAAATTGCAGACATCTTCACCAAAGCGCTTGGAAGAGAAAAGCTTGAAAGATTCAGAACGATGCTTGGACTCACCAACATCCCTTCAGATTAAGGGGGGGAATGTTGACACCTAACCTCAGTGATTGGGGAACTGAATGTGAACAGTCATCGAGAAGATGAACTGAACAATCACATTCATGTATATATTAGATAGTTGTTCAATTGAATAAACGCATTAGTTTTCCTGGAGTTACTCCTGGCCTGACAACAATATACCAATATACCTTGTAGTATTCAAATACCTCCGCACCTTCTTATTTTACATAGTCAGTTGTAACACTTTGTCACATTTTCATCAAGTTCCTCTTTAACTTTTCCAATGCTAGTTCTCCCCTTCCTGCATTAGCCATGATCCTCGAGAAGGATCCACCTATCACAACTCATCAAGAGGTTAGAAGAATACAAATACTCAAATATACATGCAGGAAGTATAAGTAATAATCAAAACAACAATCAGATATAAACAAAAGTAAATATATAAAGACTTCACTCGATCGGGTTGAGGAGATGGGCAGGTGGAGTTATGAGAACGCGAAGGGGTGCAAGGACGGCCAGTGCCGCCAGGTTCCAAAGTATGATGGCAATTGGGGGCAACAGCGGTGGGTTGGATCATGATCAGGCGAGAAAGGACAGCAGGGGGACGAGGAATGATGGTGGCAACGTTGAATTGTCAGACGAAGGCCAGGGAATTGATGATGAGAGGACAGGGGATAGCAGAGCGGGCAGAGGAGTGGAAACGAAGGCCATAAGGAAGGGAGATATTAAGGAAACAGGGTGGCGGAGAGGGCTGAGAGATAACGCATGCAGGGAAGTTGTAGAGAGAGGGGAGCAGTGCCGAGTTGCAGACAGGAGTAAGGCCAGTCAGGAAAGCAGAACGGACGAACCAGGGGAGCACAATTCGGGTTCTAAAAACAGGAAGAGAATGGCTGCGGAGGGAAGCAGAGCGGCGGGGACATGGCTACGAAGCAATGCAGGGGATGGAGACCAAAGCAGAGCAGGCCCAGACGTAAAGGGCAAAGGGAAACTGGAGGCGGAACCCGAGCAGTTTTATTTTCCGGTGTTTGAAGTCTCCGAGGATGACAGTGAAGCTCAGGAAGAGGATGCGGGAAGGGCAGTGACAGGTTGTGATGAACGTGGACAAACCAGACAGGGTATCAGCAACAAGAATGCGAAAAGGGGATGGAAGGAAGCCGAGGAGGAACAGGAGGGTGGAGCTGAGCTCGGGACAGGCAGGCGGGGACGCGGGCGAGGCCGCTGTAGTCGAGGACGGCAAAGAAGATGGGGGATCAGAGAAGGGAGAAGCAGGAGGGGCAAACAATGTCGGGAAGGATCAGTAGAAGAAGGGGAGACAAGTGCGGGCACAGAAGGAGGACAGGGGAGAAGAACCATTGAAACTAGAGTCAGAGTTGCAGAAAGGGCTTATAATGAACGTACCAACCCGAAAATTCGAAGAATAATAGAGCATTGGGAGGAGGAAGCCATCCAAGCACAATCAGAGGAATAAATGGAAGATTGGATGGATCTTATGCCAGACCCAGGCCATACAAGGGGCAAAATGAGCTTGTATAAGCAATCCCTGCACCTCTACTGGGTCATGAAGAGACTCAAGGCCAAGGCCATGGAACAGATTGCCTTAGAGATGGTTGAACTGTCTCAAGGCATCCCCAACCTGAAGAAAGAAATGAGGAACATCTTGGTCACCTTGCTCATGCAAGATAAGCAGCTGGAGGACCTCCAGAAGCAGCTCGAGGCGAATGGCCTGGTGGTCAAGCAGGAAAAGGAGCAGCAGGAGAATGCCAGGACTCAATGAAGATTGACAGGTTTTCTTTGATTTAGATAGAAAATGCAAGTTCTTAGTTTTTCCTTAGATTTGCATAGGAAGTATGATAATACTTATCGGCAGATAGCTGTTAATGTAATTAGTCTTCATATGAATGTTTTCAAAGCTTGGAAAGACAGGATAAAAACCTTTTATTTTTGGTTAGCAATCAAAAACTATAGATGGTCAATAAACCTGGTTTCCCTACGGGGCAGGTTGAGATCATCTTAAGTCTGTAATACCCCTTCTTTTTGATAATAGAGAATGGTAACTCCCCAGCTTACAAAAAAAAAAGTAAAGATATGAAGGAGCACCATAAATTGAAAAGTACATATATTGAATGAGAGGTGATAATCTCCCTCTGAACCAGCCTTCAAGAGTCATGGATATCCATTGTCCATATAACACTTGTTGCCTTCAATGTATATTTATCAACTTCATCAATAACCAAGGCCAAATAGAGACTATCCCATCTAGGGCTTCAGAAAATCAGTCACAAGTGCTTGAACATCTTCACATTGATCATGTTAGGGTCTCTAGATTGCATATCTCAAATATTTTCCATACACCAAGTTTTATTCCAAACCTTAACCTTATAATATCCATCAAACCCTAATAACCAAATTGCATAGGGTTTCCTTCAAGCCCTAGAATTCTTTTAGATCTCCTACATCCTCTCTTGCATCCTTCAAAGGTGTCTTCGTAGGGGTGATCTTCAATGACTTTTCTTCAGCCCAACTCTAATACCATGTTAACTTTTCTTAGGGATAGATTGTTCTTTGCTTTGATAATTGAATTTCATTATTTCCATATTTAAATTCACCCCATAACATCATAACATTATTCAGATTATTAAGCAACATATGCAATTACATAAAAACAACAACATTATCATCAATGCAGGGAAACATAAAGGATCAATAGAAGAAAAGAATTCACACATAAAGACACTAGAATTGGTTGAGACCGGGGCAGAACCCACTATGGGGAAAACCCTTTCGAATTATTCTTCTCATTAGATTTTCATTGATTGATTCAGCAATAGAGAGAACAATGATTCATAACTTCAACCATAAACCTAAGCAGCAAAATCCACTAAACAACATCCATGAGATGAACCAAATCATGCCAATGATGAAAACCTTGATTCAGGAACCTATAATCAACTATCACCGTCTGTAGTCAACTATCGAACTCTGCGGTCAATGGCCGAAAAATTTGGTCAACTAAAAATGCAACTTTTAGGTTTCATTCGTAGGGAATAAGAGGTGTGTGAGTGACTAAGAGCTTATACTCGCTCCCTTGAGCTTACAATCCAGTGACTACAACCAAAAATTTCCTTTGGTAAGCCTGTGACTGTGAACCAAAAGCCTAGAAAACACGTGAAAGCTTCAGACCTTGTAATCTCAGACCTATGTCAACTAATCTCCATGAACATGCCTCAAACCTGTGCGAGCCAAACCAAAGAATAGAATAGAAGAATGTCCCATGATAATTTCCAAATGAGGTTGAGGTCACTTGTATTTATAGCCTTCTAAGGGTATCCAATTTTCTTTAGGATCGACCCAATCAAATATGTACAAGTGGGCTTATAATTAAAAAATACGGTTTCCCTTGTCGAAATTTAGAGCTTCATTAGTCAAAATTGGTCCTCTTGAAAAGAGAAATATCATACCATGGTTGGAATTTTTCACTAAGCTACCAAATTAACAATAAGGTAGTTTGAATCACTCCACAAGAGCCTATAAATAGGAGTTCGTTTAGCCTCTAAAGAGCTATCATCCAAGCAAGTGAATCAAGAAGATATACATTTGTTTTAGGGTTTCAGTTTAGGGCAAACTCCAAAATGAAGGAGAAGGAGGCAGCGTTGGCGTCTTTCATGATTTCTCTTTAAGGCTAAGTAGATATGCAATAGGCCGAGTTGTTTCAATATTGTTTTGGGCTAGTTTTGTGGTAAGTCTTGTGTGGTTTATCCCTATTTAGTAGGTTGCAAATCTAGAGGAGGGTACAAACCTAGGACGAGCTTTGTCTCAGCTATTGAAATAGGTCAAAAGGTGCTAACAGAAGGTTGTGTGAAGGGTTGAGCAACCAATGAAGGGAGAAGGAGGTATGTACATGAGTTTGACAGGAGGAAAAATCTTGTAGCATAAGTTGTAAGGTGTGAACAGGACTAGAAACTTGCTAGGAATCCAGTGAATAGGAAGCAAACTAGTGTGGGAGTAGACCACAACTGAGAAGAGGGCCTTGGAGCTTGGAGGAAGGGCTAACATGGACTGTTAGAAGCCCTAACCAACAGCAGAACCCTACAATAATGCCACATCTACCTAGAGGTATGTTTGATGATGTTTTGAGTTTATTTGTTTGATAGGTGGATGGTGTCCTAGTAAAGGATAGTTTGGTTGATTTTGTATGGAGACTTGTAGACTGATGGAGGGCAGTGTGAAAGTGGTCCATATTTGAGCCCTAAGTGTGGTGACCTAAGAAGGAATTTAGGCCTACTAGAAGTGGCATATTTGGAGTAGCCTAAAGAACAACTTGTGGAGGATTGTAGAGGTTTTCTTCAAGCCCTAAGGAAGAAAACTCTTGATGGACTAAGGGATTGTTATAAGTGGCAAAAGAAGAGCTCAAAGATCATATCATCCAGGAGAATTTTGTAGCCCTATAATTTCCTTTTGGAGAAGGACATCTACAGCAAAAGTTGGACAATCCTCCATGCCTTAAGTTCATTATTGGAGAAGGACATTCAACATTGATAGTGGGAAGCCCCTTGGCCCTAACTGTGTCTTCAGCGGGTACTAGAAGGAACTAATGGCAAGAAAAGTCCCAAAATAGTTAAGGAGCAACAGTTGGAAGTTGAGAGTTGCTCACAAATGGAGTTGTGAACGACTCGACAGATGTCTTTATGAGTTAATCCGTTGAAGGAATAATGGTCAACGAGAGAGAAGGTGGAGCCAAGTTCAGTGACCTAATGAAGCTAGTTCTTTGATAAAGGTAGATTGGAGCTTTTGTGGTGTTAGCTCTTGAAATTTCACCTTAGGCTGAAAAAGGTAAACTCCAAGGCAACATCAAACCACTTAGCCTCGTAGCTCGCCCTACGGGGCAGGAGAGGGCTCTCTCCGGTCTATCTCGGCAAAGATCTTCAACATGCTGAGATAACCAATAAAGAACACTGATTTTAGGCTAGTAAACTGATAAAAAGGTTTGATTTGGGATTTTTAGGGTTTTGGTGGAAAATTGGGGAAAGGCAATTTTGGGTGCAGGGAT
>APFE030567386.1:2884-25250 GCA_000404065.3 Pinus taeda | reverse complement strand
AATGTATGTTAGCTAATGAATAAAATCAATCAGTTTTCTCTCGCTCATTCATTCTGGAGTTACCCTGGCCTGACAAATGCCACCCAATTAGGGAGCGGGACAAGCCAATAATTGTTACATTTTCTCATGAAACCATGCTCTTAAAAGTTACTGAGATAAATAGTTTTTATAAGATTTATAGCAATATATTTTGGAAAATTTTCCTAATAAATATATTTAAATTTTGTGTTCTGATTTGACTTCATCCTTTTTTTATCAGATATAGAATTAAATATATTAATATTATAATTTAGATATAATTTTTTCCTTAACATGGAAAGAGAAAATAAAGTTTTATCATAATCTTAAATTTACAGTAAGATTAATACATTAAGGTTAACATGACTAATTATCATAATAATTACAACATTTCAACCTGGATGATGAATAACAAAATCTTGCGTAAAATCTTTATAGTAAGTAAACGTGTATATATGTGAAATGTGTATACATCAAATAGACCGTAAAATAAACATGTGAATAATATATGTGATAAGAATAATGAAACAAACATGTGAATAATATATGTGAGAAGAATAATGAAACGTGGTTATATATATATATATATATATATTCATTCTTTTTCACTATTTCTCATCGATATTATCTCGACTGTAACATTGAACGATGACTCGCAAAATACTGTTTTGGTTAGAGACTGTTCCCTTCCTTGGTTGTGTTGGAGCCATGCGGGACGGATATACTGACGAGATGAGGCCACTTAAACTAAAACTGGACCGTGAGGGAATAAATTATGCAGCTATTAGCATATGTAGTAGATTTTAATGAAGTTTCGACGATGTGGTTTAATTTTGTTGAGTGAGAGATTTAGTCTTCACCTGTTTTATGTTAATTTTATTAGATTGTACTAGATTTTAATGAAGTTTTGAGGATGTGGTCTAATTTTGTTGAGTGAGAGGTGTAGTCTTCACATATTTTGTGTTCATTTTTATTAGATTATATATATTTGAAAATTGCTTTAAACACCATTGTTTTAATTGAAAAAAAATATATAAGTTTTCAAAAAAATTGAAAAATTGATCACTAAAATCTAAATCTGAAAAAGTAGTGAAAAAAACTTTAATGATTTATAAAATGGTGCCGAAAGTTGAAATACGAATTGACAAAGGTAATAGTTGGAATATGAATTAACAGAGGAGAAAGGCGCTTTTGACATCGCGTTTGCCATTCACTATCAAATCCATGGCCAAACTCCTGGAAGAAGATTTAACTCCCGAGAAAGAAAAATGTTGGAATATGAATTGACAAAGGAGAAAGGCGTTTTTGATATCGCTTCTGCCATTCACTATCAAATTCATGGTCAAAGTTCGCGAAGAAGGTATCCACGAGGTGTTCTGGGTGGTTGGCACAGTGCAATAATGTCCTCTGTATTTGGGTTCGATTATTGATTATTGTCGGTTTTTACATGCCGGATGCGCACAGTATAGTATATTGATTATTTTGAGTTGCTGTCAGCAGGACGTAACAATTGTAAAGTTGTATAGAATGTATATTGTGTAATGCTGTTTCTTCAGCGGGAATGCCCTTCTCCCCTAAAAAAAAGTCCAGGAAAAAGATTTAAGTCTTTTTCGTCCTGTGAATCATCTTATAACACGTTTACTATTTACTATCAAATCTATAGTCAAATTCCTGGAAGAAGATTTAATTCTTTTTCTTGGTCCTATGAACCCATTCTATCTCTCTCTTATATTTCTCAAAAATATTTCAACAAGAAATTTAAATCAATTATTTGAAAATCTATTTTTCAAAAAATATTTTAATGTTATATGATAAAAAAAATATTCAATGCCTATTATCAATCAAACATTTATATAATAATATTGAATACACTTAAAATCATAATAATAAAAAACATTTAATTTGATATACATCTTATGTAAAATATTTTATTGTCATCTATATATATATATAAATTTTATGTTTTTATGGTTAAAAGTTTTATTTGGTCTTGTATATATTTTATTTAACATTTAAAAATATAATTTAAATAATGAAATTTTACACTTTAAAAAGTTTGTATGATCCCTTTCAAAGCATATTAAATCCATATTTAAAAAAAATCTATATTAGTGTAAATAAATATTCAAAACAAATTAGAAAAATGTCTAAACTGTTTACAAACTATAGAACTTTATATCTATTATATAAAAGTATAAGTCCTTGGAATTGTTATGACTCAAAAAAGCTCAAAAAAGATTAGTGTCTAGATTGGTTATAAACTATAAGTAGTTTGTTAATCCATTATCTAAATCCAGTAATAGAAGATGATAATAATCCTATTCCAATAAACACTTATCATATTCCCCATAAATCGATTGTAAATAGGATGGCTGGAGCCAAACTTCTATTTTATTCAAATTGAAAGCTATAACGGATGATTGAAGATAAGAACAATGGGCTCGGGATGGGCTGCTGCTCCAATTACGAAGCTGTATTTAATGCAAATTCAAGGCTACCACAAATGATCGAAGATAAGTTTGACGATTTCAAGTCGCATTCCTACTTCGATTAAGACTTGTTAGTGCTGCTCCATTATTGAAGATAAGATTGATGATTTCATGATGCACTGTTACATCAATTACGTATTGGTAGTGCACGGTAAGAGCTAACCAATTTGTTATAGGGCATTAAATGTTTGTATGGAGGTTGGCTCTATTATGTATGTCAAAATAGTCATGCGCGCATATATGTGTTATGCATCGTTCTTCCGGTCAGTTTTCGGCGTCGAGGGACCTATCACCCCCGAGGGAATGTGTCACGCCCCCAATATTTTTTTTCGTTTATTGGGAGGTGCGGCACCACCTTACGCCGGGTTTGGGCAAATGTGGACTACGCCTTCCGTTACCAACACTTAATTCCTCCTACCGGATTAGTGTAACTTTCAAAACCATAACCGAATTATAAACTTATACCAAACAACAATATAATTCGCAATTATATTTCTTGTTTACTTATAATTCAATTAACAATAAAACCCGCAGCAATGCAATGTAGAAAATCCAACACAAGCTTTACGGGAGGGGCAACTCCCAACCAAGTTACGCCCTCTCAACTTTTATCATAAACTGCCAAATCTGTTTACAATATCGTGCGCCCTTCGGCTACATGATTTTTACAATGGGCTGAAGCCAAAGATAACAGACCCATGACCAAACGTTCCACGTTACAACAGGTCGTAGTTAAGTTTGAAATAGACCCGCGGTCTTACGCTTTAACAGGTCCGCGACCAAGCATTATACCAATCCCGTGACCAATTTAAGACAGGCCCGCGGCCAACAATGGTTACTCCGAATTTATGCCCGACTCGATGTACATAGGCCCTCGACCAACTGAGCTTATAATGGTCTCCGGTCGTTTTACAATAAAACAGGCCCGCGGCCTATACGCCAACACCAGTCGTTCCAAGGCTATGCACCACCCGCGCCTCCGCTTCCAAGACCGATGATGATATCCCTGTACTTAGGACTGTGCGCATCGCATACGCCTTGCCGAGACCGGCAAACCTCACAGCCACACTTCAGAATTTATACAACAAGGCAACAGCCTTAACCATACCCCGGTCATGCACCTTTCGTGTGTGAATAGCCACCAACCTAGTTACCAAGTCGTTCACCGAAGTCTACAATCCACCGTGTACCCAATCTTCCTCGACCGAACTATTTTCTACATAAGCCAATCCGAATGATGCGAAGTCCCTGCTCCTTCATGCGCATAAGCTATTGCGCATTACCTATGAGCCTTTCGCACTACATCATGCCTCTTATGCGTAAGTCCAAAGAGCAAAGATGTTATGTCTTCAAGCGAAGATCGATGATGGGAATGAGCGTCCATCTCATCCCATATATATACGCTCCTCCCTTAATGTTATAAGGGTCCACTTTAACATAAGCCGACATCTCTTTAACATGTGAGGGCCACGTATTATTATTTTAATAATCTTCCATACATTATCTCTCCATAAAGTATGTCGGTTTGTCCATATACGCACTCCTTATGGTTTATTATGCCCATATTAACCCACGTATATATGTTTCTTATATTATATTAATTTCCTCACATATATATTATGTGTATTCAATCCCATATAATATAAGCTTCGTTTGTGTGTTATATTTTAATATATAACACCATACATGCCTTTCTTTACGTTTTAATGGATGCCCCATTATCGCATTCATAAGCCCATGTATAATATAGTTACATCTGTCACATTTCTAGTTATGTCGCCCACATGATTTGTTTGACAACCATGTTTATTCCTTTAAGCAGGCCGGCCTTTGCTACACAAAGCCGCCCATGCTAAAGGACATAACTCTTCGGCCTGCTTTCCATACAACGTCCTCCTCGTCCGCTGATGTCGTCGTTCGTCCATATACCCGAACTGCCCGCCTAACTGTTGTGTTGAACCGTTTGCCGACCTGTTCGCCTGCTGGACTGAATGTTCGTTTGGTACATTGATTTGCCCGAACTGTTAGATGGGCGTGCGCCTCGCGCACCACCCACAGCATGCCACAGCCACTTCGTCCATCATGTGTCCCGTCTGTGTATGGAGTCGGCAATTATGTCGTCCGACCCGTCCCACACTCCTCGACCTGTGGACTTAGCGCACCGTTTGTTGCTGTCTGGTCCCGTGTGTTGCCTTCGCCTCACCGGTAATGCTGTTTCGTGTGCCACGCCTGGTGCTCGGTCATGCACGTTTTGTCGGGTGAAGGTTTGCCCGCCCATCGTGTGGGTCGCCCGCTCGTGTGCGGAGCGCACGATTCCTTAGGGCGTGACATCCTCCCCCACCCTATTCTATTGTCGTCCCAACAACATTCCATCCCATCGTGTCCTCTTCGATCCTCCACATCAAGTCGCCCTTCCAATCCATGATCCTGTGCACGTTTCGGAAGTATGCATCCCATACTACATCAAGGTCGGCATTGTGCAACAACCTCAGCTTCCCAATATCTCAGATCTCCAAGTCCACCATGTATGGAGTCTCCATGTCACAAAGAAAGTCCCTCTGCTCAACATCCATGCCTGGTTACACCTCATCGGATGTCAATAAGTGACATCTCTACAAGTGTACCTACAATAAGTTGCTGCATAAGGCTGCCATCTTCAGTTTAGTGAACTCGGTCACCAACCTCATTATCAAGCATGTGCCCTCTTCAACTGCCCACGAGTCATGCCGGGCACTTAGCCATATGGCTAAAGCATGACTCAATCATCCGCAACGATCATTTCGTTCCACCCTTGTCCCGGGCCCTTGTACCTCTCATCATAAGGTCATAAGTAACCCCACCAAGTTCTGCAATCGTCGTCAAATCTTGCTTCTCCATACAAGGTTCCCCTATGCATCTCCGCGGTTAGATGTCTTCTGGCATTGGCAAGCTGAATTTGCCACTCCCTGCACCCAATCCATCCACCAAATGTCCATGTGAAACACTTGTATCATCGTCATGAAGTCTCCCCGCGGGAGTACCTTCATCTATACATGTACGCAACCTGTCCGAACGTGGTCCAACTTGATCAAGTTCAAGTCCATCCTCGGCCATCATCACGTCTGCAGTATCTTTAGTCATCAAAACTTCCTCCTCTTCAGTAGTACAATCTGCAATTACTTGCTCCATTGTCCAACCGGCTTGAAGAAGTCCCTCAACATTTTTTCCCAAGGCTGCAAGGTCTTCATGAATTCGGGGATATCCTCTCATCATCTTTTCCAACCTGCTCAAGACAATAGAGAACTCCCATCTGTATTCTTCATACTTTGCCATACCTTGTACTTTCGTGTGAGTGTCATCATCCGTCCATGTCGGTAAACAGCCCGATCCTGGTTCAACTTGAGCACCTTCCAGTTTTGCCTCCATCGAGTCTCCATCATCATGAGTGTCCTCCATATGAGTGACCTCACCCATCCATGCCGATAAGCTACATGATCCTGGTTCCGCTTGATCCCCTTCAATTTTTGCCTCCATCGAGTCTTTATCGTCATGTGGCTCTTCCATGTAAGTGTCCGTCCGTGTTGCCAAACTGCATGTCCCTGTCTCAACTTGATTAAATTCAAGTTCGGCCTCCTTCATGTCCTCATTGTCACATGGTTTTTCCATATGAATGTCTTCATCTGTCCATGTCCCTGAGCTGCATGACTCGGGCTCAGCTTGATTATCTTCAAGTCTAACCTCCATCACAGTTAAATCCTCAACATTTTCGGTCAAGGTGACTTCCTCTTCCGGGCCAACGACCTCACCTATTGCCTCGTTGATCTGAAGAAGTCCTTCTCGTCCAATCATTACATCAATGCCTTCGGTGTTTATCACCACGAAGTCTAGCAGTCCTCTGCGTCCTTCCATCAGTACGGGTACATCTCGTACCTTCCCCATTGCCAAGTTCCACGGGTTTATCTCCCATTCCTCCATGGTAGATAACAGCCCTGCTTCTTCCACAAATCGTGCCGATATAATGTTAAATGGACCGGCCGATTTCGCCAATGCTTGAACATCCCTGCCATAAACTTTCAAGGTTACAAGATCTTGATTGATCTCCATCTTCACTTGTCAACCGTCACGAGCAATCTGCTCACCAGCTTCACGGCACCTTGTTCAAGTCTTCACGAGCAACTCTGCTCACCAGCTCTCCAACCGGGCTCTGATACCATCTGTCACGCCCCCAATATTTTTTTTCGTTTGTTGGGAGGTGCGGCACCACCTTACGCCGGGTTTGGGCGAATGTGGACTACGCCTTCCGTTACCAACACTTAATTCCTCCTACCGGATTAGTGTAACTTTCAAAACCATAACCGAATTATAAACTTATACCAAACAGCAATATAATTCGCAATTATATTTCTTGTTTACTTATAATTCAATTAACAATAAAACCCGCAGCAATGCAATGTAGAAAATCCAACACAAGCTTTACGGGAGGGGCAACTCCCAACCAAGTTACGCCCTCTCAACTTTTATCATAAACTGCCAAATCTGTTTACAATATCGTGCGCCCTTCGGCTGCACGATTTTTACAATGGGCCGAAGCCAAAGATAACAAACCCGTGACCAAACGTTCCACGTTACAACAGGTCGTAGTTAAGTTTGAAACAGACCCGCGGTCTTACGCTTTAACAGGTCCGCGACCAAGCATTATACCAATCCCGTGACCAATTTAAGACAGGCCCGCGGCCAACAATGGTTACTCCGAATTTATGCCCGACTCGGTCTACACAGGCCCTCGGCCAACCGAGCTTATAATGGTCTCCGGTCGTTTTACAATAAAACAGGCCCACAGCCTATACACCAACACTAGTCGTTCCAAGGCTGTGCGCCACCTGCACCTCCGCTTCCAAGACCGATGATGATACCCCTATACTTAGGACTGTGCGCATTGCATACGCCTTGCCGAGACCGGCAAACCTCACAGCCACACTTCAGAATTTATACAACAAGGCAACAGCCTTAACCATACCCTGGTCATGCACCTTTCGTGTGTGAACAACCACCAACCTGGTTACCAAGTCGTTCATCGAAGTCTGCAATCCACCGTGTACCCAATCTTCCTCGACCGAACTGTTTTCTACATAAGCCAATCCGAATGATGCGAAGTCCCTGCTCTTTCATGCACATAAGCTATTGCGCATTACCTATGAGCTTTTCGCACTACATCATGCCTCTTATGCGTAAGTCCAAAGAGCGAAGATGTTATGTCTTCAAGCGAAGATCGATGATGGGAATGAGCCTCCATCTCATCCCATATATATACGCTCCTCCCTTAATGTTATAAGGGTCCACTTTAACATAAGTCGACATCTCTTTTACATGTGAGGGCCACGTATTATTATTTTAATAATCCTCCATACATTATCTCTCCGTAAAGTATGTCGGTTTGTCCATATACGCTCTCCTTATGGTTTATTATGCCCATATTAACCCACGTATATATGTTTCTTATATTATATTAATTTCCTCACACATATATTGTGTATTCAATCCCATATAATATAAGCTTCGTTTGTGTGTTATATTTTAATATATAACACCATACATGCCTTTCTTTACGTTTTAATGGCTGCCCCATTATCGCATTCATAAGCCCATGTATAATATAGTTACATGTGTCACATTTCTAGTTATGTCGCCCACATGATTTGTTTGACAGCCACGTTTATTCCTTTAAGCGGGCCGGCCTTTGCTACGCAAAGCCGCCGACGCTAAAGGACATAACTCTTCGGCCTGCTTTCCATACAACGTCCTCCTCGTCTGCTGATGTCGTCGTTTGTCCATATACCCGAACTGCCCGCCTAACTGTTGTGTTGAACCGTTTGCCAACCTGTTCGCCCGCTGGACTGAATGTTCATTCGGTACATTGATTTGCCCGAACTGTTAGACGGGCGTGCGCCTCGCGCACTACCCACAGCATGCCACAGCCACTTTGTCCATCATGTGTCCCGTCTGTGTATGGAGTCGGCAATTATGTCGTCCGACCCGTCCCACACTGCTCGACCTGTGGACTTAGCGCACCGTTCGTTGCTCCCTGGTCCCGTGTGTTGCCTTCGCCTCACCGGTAATGTTGTTTCGTGTGCCATGCCCGGCGCCCGGTCGTGCACGTTTTGTCGGGTGAAGGTTTGCTCGCCCATCGTGTGGGTCGCCCGCCCGTGCACGGAGCGCCCGATTCCTTAGGGCGTTACAGAATGCGTCCTGCTGAACGCTTGGGCATGATGGGTCCCGTGACGCCGGAAACTGACCAGAAGAACAATGTATAACACATATATGTGCGCATGACCATTTTGACATACATAATAAAGCCAGCTTCCATACGAGCATTTAATGCCCTATAACACACTAGTTAGCTCTTAGAAACATCCCAAACGGAAACGACGGTAGATGAGTCATGAGATCAGATTATCTGTGAGTCAAAATCGACATCTGCGCGCGTTGAACAAACGAAAAGAAGTGTGGACTTCGTGTACCCCTTCAAATATTCCGATGTGACCTCATCTATTCGTTGACAGCATATGCTTACGAAATAAGTTTTTGTGGTGAGGACTCGTGGTGAGGCAAAGTGTATAATGAGAAAAGTCTCTGGAGCCCTTTGACATTTCTCTCATGTTTTAAATATCGCTGGCACAGTCCCCGCCTCACAGTTTTTCCAGCGATCACAATCAATACGCGCTTCGACCATACATATAAAATCAGTATTTAGAATAAATCTATACCATACATATAAAATCAGTATTTAAAATAAATCTATACTAATAAACTGCTACATTATCTCCAGCATTGTGATTCACTATTTTATTTTCTCTCCAACGGCAAAGTATTGGCATTGCGTCGTTAGTTATGGATAAAGCCTCCCAAAAACACCATTCCCGGTATCCATCACACGAAGATCGCGGACACAATTGCCGCCAGTTTAAGGGAATCCGAATGCCAAAGCGGGGGAGTAGGGTGTCTGAAATCCGGATGCCCAAAACCAGAGAAGATATGGCTGGGGTCATACAAAACCGCCGAGCAGGCCGCCCGTGCTTACGACGCCGCAGTGTATTGGCTGAGAGGCCCCATCGCCAAATTCAACTTCCCTCATTCCACGCCCACCATTAAGTCCGCGCCTTTCACTTTCCCTTCGGCAAATTCAGGTTGTCGCCGCCAAATATGCCTAGGACGAAATCCCGGACAAAATTGCTATATTCCAACAGAAGGGATTAATTAATAAATGAAATGAAAGCATAGTGGATGAATTAATAAATGAAATGAAACTATATTAGAAAGATAAAGGTAGAAGTAGTGTAAATATTTTATAATTTGATATTTTTGTTAAGTATATTTTTGGGTGGATTTTAAATTAATATGTATTCGTTAGAATTTTGTGACGGTAGTATATAAGGTGTTGAATTTGGAAGTTTCATGGTATTCAATGATGTAGTGAGTGGTATATAGGTTATATTGTGATGGTGATATGTCCGGTGTTGGATATGAAAGTTTGACAATATCAAATGATGTGGTAAGTCATTGGATTTAAATTTAATGTTGTGTTGCTTAATGGATAGATACAATAGTATAATTGTTATTTTATTTTTTAAGAGGTAAATTGTCGATGTTAAGGTAAGTGTCCAAGTGTTAGAGTTGTTAATGCAGTGAAATCAGACTTTACATGGTTTAAAATGATTTTAAATTTTAAATTATCCGTTCTTATTTGTCTTAAGTATGATCATGTTTGTGGATTTTTAGATTATGGATTATTATTTAGAATTGATTTCTATTAGAAGAGTCTATTTCTAGTATTCAAGAGTTGATTAGATATAATTAGTTTGAGAGATATTTTCTAATTATTTAACTTCGTAGATCGATGTGTGATTGAGATATTCACTAAATCAATAGATTTTGTATATATATGTATATTATTACATTGAGTTAATAAAGCATTTACCAAAATTTTGTTTATGTACAATAATGTCTTCTATTTAGTTTTTTAACATGATATTAGAGTGAGACTAGGCTTGACTTTATCATGGGATGTCTCACAATTGTGAGATAAATGTGGGTGCTAATCTGAGTTAACTTAGATGGAAGAGTAGATAATTATTGTTGTTCATTTGTAGCCTTCTGTGATCCATTGTTTATTGGTGGTGTTTGTGATTGATTTTTCCATCGTTTGATGGGGTTCACAGTTATTAGTGTTGTGCTAATGAAGGAACCTAGATAAATGAGGTAGTGTAAGAATTCTTAAAGGAAAACAATTTTAAATAAAGTAGTGGTCTGTGGTTAGTTACATGTGTGGCTTTGTGTGCACAAGTAGAATCTAGTCAATGGTGCATAGAGGAATCCATGGCATAGAGATATAAATTTCATAAAGGAATCACAACGTAAAAAGGAAACCACCAAATCAGAGCAAAGTCATTGATATGGGTTGAGACATTGATCTTGGTTGAGGATCAATCAATTAATGATACTACGTCGCAAAGGTTTGCGTAACACCTATGTGGGCGAAAATTATCATTTAGGAAACTCAAACGCAAAACATTCTTAGCATGAAAGAGGGTTTGATGTGGACAATTTTCACATGCCATTGAGCATCAACCAGAAGATCATTGTGTAATGTTAGATGAAGTAGCAGATTGAGTAAGCGATCATGTGCAGGCCTTTTCCTACCTAGGCAATCATGGCATGCTAGTTATGGTATGTGCCACCATGCATCAACCTCATAGTTAAAATGGACGTGGGGGTAAACTTCCAGTGGTTTAAATCTCTTTAGAACATAAATGTCGTATGCTTGAAAACTAGCGTAATGAGCAAGTTGTTGAGTTTTGGAGCTTGATCTATGACAAGGAAGATCGAATGCAGCCAAAACTAGAAATTTTAATTTACATGAGTTTTTTTGACCTTGGACAATGATGAAGAGGATGCAATACATCCTGACAAGCCATCAAAAAGCCTTGTGACTGTATTCTAGTCACCCATTGTGCACACGATTGATGGCAACATTAAGAAAAGTGAACCATGATGGGAAAGGCCTGAAAATTTTCATTTACAAGTTAATTTACAGGAGCTGGCATTGATTAGAGTAAATTTGAATTCAATGAGCTTGAGTCCTCTTTCTTTCCATTTGTCGAGTCTTGCAGATGGTGGCACTTTCTGATGGTGAGATGATTGAGGATCCAGAGATCCATTATGTTATTAAGAGGTGCTTTTCTTCAAATAATCTGTGCATGAATGGTTGCCTAGTTTTAGATTATGGGATAAATTCGTTGGTGAGTGGGTGTGATAAGTTGGTGGAGATGAAGGTGAAAAAATTCAAAATCATTACTTGGAAGGGAACAGATTAATTGACGGCCAATAAATTATCTTGGATTGTAAACTTGAATACCATGTTGTTGTCGATGTTAGTTGTTGGTGCATGTTTAGGACTCAGTGTCATTGAAGTTAGTCCTCCTTTGATCAACAATTCATCCATACACAAAACAAATTTTCTCTATTTTTTCAAAACCCTTATGGCTTTTGCTATTCAAGGATTATTAAGTGAATCCAATGGGACACATAAACAAGTCTTGTAAACTTGTGCATGAGTTGTTTATACGGTTGGAAAAACAACCCCAATTCATGTTATTAAGTTTTGCAGTATTTTCTTTACTAATGATTCATGTGCTATTATCGACACATATGTCACATAATGGTGTATGGAATCATTATTTGGCAATGGTTTGGTTTAAGTCTTGTATTTATTAAATATAGCATATTGATACTTGTGGCCTCAATATGAAATAGAAGTCATTTTCATATAATTCGTTGCTCTAAAAAATGAAAAACGAAATATGGAGATCCAAGACAATCATAAAATCAAAGATGTTGGAAATACAGATAAAGACATTAAATATGTGCATCATTCCAAAGGAAGAAGAATGTATGTGCATATGTGTTATTTTCTAGTTGATGATTTGTAGTCATGCATGGGTAATAGAATAATCATTTGTAGAATTGAGGCTTCTGTGATCCATGTCAAAATTACGACAGATTCTTCAGCGTAAATCACATAAAATTTCATTTGTTGACGCGTTTCAAACCAACTAGTGTGGTTCATCGTCAAGACAAGTTGAAGAAACAGATCTAGCTTAGCATGTTAAATAGTCTGAGCAGAGACTCCAATAGCTAAAAATTGATTAACGGCTAATTTTTTACTTAAGGACCCCGGTCAAATTTTTGTAAAGTCTACATGGTAATGTGAATTGTTGTTATAAGGGAGTTCTAGGGATGCATTATGTTACCTCTAGATACAATATTTGGTGGATGTTTCGATGTAAGTACTCATTGGCAGGTGCATAACGAATGTAATATTGGCATGAATACATCTCATATCTAGATCATTTTTATATAGATCTAGCATCCAATGTGGTTGGGTACCTCGGTAACCTAGTAGGTGGAAGTATGTATAGAGGATGGCCAGTGATTCAATCTTCATGGTAAATTTGGTATTAAGCCTCGCAGAATAATGGGTTTTGAGTCAATCTAAGGTACTAATGATCATCAGCGATTCACCTTGTTAAACAAGAGAGAAACTTTTAAGGATGGAAATTTGTTTTAAAGTTTATAAATCTTGGTGAATCTCATTAGTGTCTAATATGAAAACTATAAAATGTTTGTTGATATCTTTATAAAAATATCCAAATTTCTAATTTTTTATAGGTAGAGTCCATACAATTTTGGCGATTTTTAGGGTAAAATAATTTTACACTGTAAAATTTGGGCGAATCATTTTTAGAAGAAATGGAAATTGGAGTTTTTTTTTTTGAAAAATCATCGAAAATTAGCCCATTTGCGAATATTAACCCCTAAAATTTTCCATGTTAAACAATATCTTATGATGTTCACTCAGAAAGAGGATTTTATAATTGTGAAAAATAGATTCCATATATTGTAGGTAATTGTGGGAGACAGAATAAGGTAGGGGCATTATAGGTATTTGGGAGAATAAAAAGGGTATTTAGTAAATGTAAGGATATCTATTAAGAACATGGGTTACTTTTATTAGAAATATATATTGGGTTGGGGGGGGGGTGGGGGGTTAACATAAGGTTTTTGAGATATTTTTGTTAATATTTAGTAAGATTAGAGATATTCTTTAATATATCATGATCACAAGAACTGTGACACAAGTTGATTGAGTGGATACTCCATGCTAGTGGTGCAATTGATTATTAAGTACAACATGTTCAACATAATAGTTATATTAGTTAATGGAGGAGCATGGACAATTTTGGTTCTTCATCTTGAAATTGTGTTTTGTGTTATGTTTCTCGTGCTTCATATTCATGACTTTCTTTTTGCATATTTCTTGATAGAAAAATATGATTTCTTCTTAACTCCATTGCTGAAAAATTGTTTCAATGATTTCATCTTTATCTTCAGAGACTTCCATCTCTTTCTCTTCACTTTCATCATGAGGTATTATTTATTTTTTCCTATACTCTTTGTCTTCATCTTCTCTTTCAGCTGGACTATTATCCTATTTACTTTCACACTCAAAATCAATGTTAAAAACATCTTCATTATGCTCTACAATGAGAGTTTTATTCTCTTCCTTTTCCTTCTCTACTTTATCTCCCACTTATTTACAAACTTATGTTGTTGCAAAAAAGTTGTCTTCCACTTGGATTTCATACACAAGTGGGCTTCTCTTACCAAATAACAACATATCAATAAGATCTTTATGTTGCATCATGTGCAACCACTCATCACCAGTTAATGGTTCTTCATAAAATTTAACATCAACATAATTTTCATCCACTCTATTATGGGATATCCAAGCATCCATATGCTCATGACCAATTTCAAATTCAATAAATTCATCAGTTGTGACTGGATGCACCAATGAAAATCTCACTTTTTAGTCATCATCCACATGTGTTTTGTCACAAGGGGATTCATCATCATCCGCAACATCCACCTTACAACAGAGTCCTTGAAATCTTTCTTTTTCTACTTCACACAAAGAAATTTCAACTTCTCTCTCTGCAATCTTTGCTGCATCTTCTTCATCCATATGTATGTTTTCATAATGGGTTTCACTTTTATATCCTTCAAGACCATCATCCACTTTTGAGGGGGATTCTCCAAGCTCTGTTGGCTTCCCAGAGTCTTGCTCATCTACTCTTAGATTTGCGGCTAACTCAACAGACTGTGACACATCTTGCTGTTGCATGTCATTCCCCCTTGCACCAAATTATGCTTCTAGGATCTTCCATGCTTCCTTGGAAGTTGTAGATTTTGCTACATTGCAAAAAAAACTTCTCATCCAATGCCTGTTTTATAAAATCCAATTCTAAAGCATCACAAACTTCATCATATGGGTTATTAGACTGGTACTCAATTAACTATTTAGCTCGAACAAAAGTTAGCATTTTGATAACCCAAAAATCAAAATATTTACCAATAAACATAAGAGGTGGTAGCAAATAAAAGATACACCAATCACGCTCGATCTCTTCTCCATCTTCTGCTAGAATTCTCAGTTCCTGCAGCCTGAACTTCTCTAAATATGGTAATGATATTTGTCTCTTCTTTTCCAGTCATTTTCTGAATCTTCTTCAGTCACGATTTATGACCCATGACTATTTTCTTTCTTCTATATTTTCTCTGCTTCCCTTATTTCATGAGGATTCCTTTCATATTGCGTCAGAAGCAAGCAAGCAAACAAACAAACAAACAAAAGATAATAATAATAATAATAATAATAATAATAATAAATAAAATAAATAAAAATTAAAAAATAAATTAAAAAATAAATATAAATAAAAAATAAAATAAAATAAAAATAAAAATAAAATAAAAATAACAAAATAAAAAAGAAAAGAAAATATGATTTTCAATATGCACCCTATAAAATACAATCTTCACCCAAAACATTGTCATGCTTGACAAAACACCAAAAAAATTTCTGACCAACAGATTTAAAAAACCCTAAATTTTGTTTTCAATAAAACCCTTTCCTTTTTTTAATTCACTTTATAAAACTATTCCAAAAATTTGAAGAGCTTCCTCTTTAATATACTTGAAAAATATATTTTAAAAGTATCCGATATCTTAAAACAAACCTTCAACATTTAATAAACCTTTTATGTGCCTTCATAAAGCTTTCAACCATTCATATCTCTAACCTTTACCAAACCACAAATAAAACCTTTCGAGTTTATTTAAAAAAAAACTTGAATATCTCCTTTTTGACTTTATAAATAACCTTTTGCAACGTACCAAAAAGGAATATATGGGTAACTTTTTTTTTTTTTTGCTAAATATAGCAGATTAAAAAAAAAAGGACCACAAAAACTTCAAACTTGGCTTGCGGTGGTTGGGTTGTGGCCTTATTCCTTTACTGTCGTTTGACTTCCAAAAGATACCACACTCTTCACATCTCAATTGGTCTTCACGATGACATTGTTGCAAATCGACGAGAGACTGTTGTTGAGGCTATGAAAACAATTTCGAATCTCGGTTGTGACATTGTGGCTCTGCAAACTACGGTTGCACATAGTCTTACTTTTCCTGATCCTCTCGCTCTTCCTCAATGTTAATATTTTTTTTGAAATTATCTTTCCCCTCAGATCTTTCAACATGACCTTAGCTCTGATACCAATTTGATGGAATGGTAGAGAAGAGAAATCCAAAATTACAAACACAAACAATATAAACTACTACTCTTTGTATTAACCACACAAACTTGACTTTACTTGATTACAATGAACCCAAAATGGGGTATTTATGTTTTTTATCTAGCGACTCACTCAAAATAAGTTCAATATGAAAACACATACTATATTTGACTTTTCCCAAATTAAGATTGAACTCAAACTAAATCATAGCTGACTTAGTGAACTCACACTCTAAATTTAGACTGCACTTAACTCAACTTATCTCTTCATGCTTCACTCGAGTTACTCCTTGTTAGATCTTCATGTGGGATTAATTACTATTTCCAATAGCATGATGGGAAAGGCTTGAAAAAAATCATTTTCAGGTGAATTTATAGGAATTGGCATTGATTAGATTAGATTTGACTTCAACAAGATTAACTCCTCTCGCTTCCATTTGTTGAGTCTTGGAAATGGTGGCATTTTATGACAGTGAGATGATCGGGAGCTAGAGATCCATTATTTTATTTTGAAATGTTTTTCTTTGAAGAAGTTGTGCATGAAGGGTTGCCTAGTTTCATATTATGGGATCAAGTCGTCGGTATGTGGGTGTGATAACTTGGTGGAGATGAAGGTGAAGAAATGCAGAATCATTACTTGGGAGGGCATGGATTAGTTGAGGGCCAATAAAGGATCTTGGGTTTTGAACTTGGATCCATGTTCTTTTCGAGGCTGGTTGTTGGTGCACCTTTAGGAGTTGATGTCATTGAAGCTAGTGACCCTTTGACCAATGAATCATCCATATAAAAAGAAAAGTTTCTCTATTTCTTCAAAAACCTTATGGCTTGTGTTATTCATAGATTGTTAATTGAATCCAATGGGACACATAAACTAGTATTTGTAAGTGCATGGATTGTTTATTTTGTTGGAGAAAACAAGGCCAGGTCATGTTATTAAGCATTGCAGTGTTTTCTTTACTAATGATTCGTGGACTATTACCAACACTTATGTCGCTTAATGGTGCATGTGATTATTATTTGGCAATGGTTTGGTTTAAGTCTTAGATTTATTAAAGCTAACATATTGATACTTATGGCCTTAATGTGAAATAGAAGTCATTTTCGTAGAACTCACTACTCTAACAAATGACAAATGAAATATGGAGATCCAAGACTATCATAAAATCAAACACGTTGAAAATAAAGAGAAATATATTAAATATGTGCATCATTCCAAAGGAAGAAGAAGGTATATGCATATGTGTTATTGTATAGGTGATGATTTGTAATCTTGCAGGGGTAATAGAATAATCATTTGTAAAGTCTACATGTTAATGTCAATTGTTGTTGGAAGGGAGTTCTAGGGATGTGTTATGATGCCTCCAGATAGAGTATTTGGTGGTTTTTTCACCATAATTCCTCATTGATAGGTGAATAGATAATGTAACATTGGCATGGATACATCCCATTCCAAATCATTTTTCTCTAGAACTAGCATCCATCGCAGTTGGGTACCTAGGTAGCCTGGTAGATAAGTATGTATATAGGATGGCGAGTTATTCAATCTTCATGGTAAATTCATTATCAAGTCGTGGAGAATAAGGGATTTTAATTCAATCTAAGGTATTAGTGGTCATCGAAGATCCACCTTGTTAACCAATATGTTCATTCATAAAGGGAGTTTTAAAATTATGAAAAATAGATTCCATATATTGTAGGTGAATGTGGGAGACAATATAAGGTAGGGGTATTACAAGTATTGGGGAGAATAATAAGGGTATTTAGTAAATGTAGGGATATCTTTTAAAAACATGGGTTATTTTTATTGGAAATATGTAATTGCAAGGGGGCTTTAGCATAAGGTTTTTGAGAGGTTTTTGTTGATATTTAGTAATATTAGAGATATTCTTTAATATGTCATGATCACAAGCACTATGATACAAGTTGATTGAGTGGATACTCCATGCCAATGGTGCAAATTGGTTATTAACTAGAACATGTTCAACATAATGGTTCTATTAGTCAATGGATGAGCATGCATACTTTTGGTTTTAAGATGGAAGTGAATTGTATTGTTCTCTGTGGAAAATTCATTGATTGATTTCACATTGAATTTAGAAGTGGAATGGTGAGATTGCATAAGAAGGGAGAAAGATATTGTCCTAGATACTAAAAATATTATTTATGGAGCTCAGTCCAAGGAAAATAAATGATAGTTTTTGTGGAAGTCATGTAGCATTAGGGACGTTGGATGACTATGGACAAATGAAAGTAAATTTGTATAAGTAGTGTTGAATAAAACTAGACTAAACAATATTGAATTATGAGTCACACATTGTATTTATAGAGAATCTATAATATCATGTTCTGATTTATGATTCCTCGTGAAGTTTTAAGGTTGTACCTAGTATCTCAATGCAATGGAGTATGAATGTACTTGTATCTATGAATATAACATGTAAAGGACATATGTTTGTAAGACTTAGAGAGGCATGCTTACCTTTTTCTGATGTGTACTTGATAATCTAGATAACTTGTATAGTTTAGTGCAATAACCTTTGTTAGGGAATTATTTAATACTTATAGAAGTGGGGCATATGTTGGATAGATGCTCTGTGCATTGACCATACTATTAATTCTAGACTATGTTATAGAGTTATTTAACTCTTGGAGTGGACCATATTGATTGTAAGCTCTATGAGGTGAAGTTTTAAATTCATGGGGAGTTCATCAAGAAGTTGGATGAAGCCTTTACATGAAGGACATCCTAGTGAACTAACAAATACAATGGCTTGTTACCCATGTATTCTAGTGGATGGGTGTTCCTTTATATAGATGTCAATAGTTTACTGATGTCTACATGATCGAGGTATGAGATGAAAGTAGTGGGATGTACCAAATATGTATTTGTTTTTGAGGATGTTCATAGTGAAGCATTTGATGTAAAGGAGAATATGTTGAACACGACAACTATTTGAGATTAAGACAAATAGTCATTAAGACGGAATGTTAGAATATGTAACTCCTACTTGCATTTTGCCTAATCGTGTTTGTGAATTATTACAATTATTAGTCATTATTTAGACTTCATTTTTATAAGAAGTTATTCCTAGTATTTAAAAGGTGGTTAGATGCATTTGGTTTGAGATATTCTCCAACTAGTTAGCTTCCTAGTTTGGTGTATGGTTGATATTCACTCAACCCATAGATTTTGAGATGAAAATAACTATGACGTAAGGAGTTCCCTCTGAGAAGAACTCCCCTCCCATGCCACCTATGTTATCTTGGGCTGTTGATTTTGGTGTTAGATGATTGAAGTATTTTTTTCCATAGGACTGAAATCCGTATTAGTCAATTAGAATGTGTAATGAGATTCTTGATTAGGCTCATCAATAGGTACATCATAAGGGTCATAATCCCAACCTCCATATTTAAAACTATCCCTTTCTCACATTTATTTACAATTTTTTTTATATTATGCTTAGTGAGAGGGGTAAAAGATGTTTTGCTATGTCATATGGCTCATATGGTTTAAATGCAGGAAATGGAACATTTTTTAGATGATTTCAATGTAGGAACTTAGAGTAGAAAATAAGGAGATATTCTAGGATGCTGTAAACCTCCTTAACTCCCTCAATTAGCTAAAATCACCACACTCTCTCATCAACTTGAGGTCATTGGCAACTAAACAAGTGCAGTTAAAGAAGATCAAGATCCACCCTTCTTGAGTTTTGGGAGACAAACATTCCTGTTTTCTAGGGAGATGTTACAAGATACCCTCTTGTATAAATAAACACGCCAAAGAGATCATTAGAATTCAAACTTTGTTTTCAACTAGGAAGTTATTGAGCTTAAGAACTTAATACTATTATTTTTTACTAGTTGGGTGATGTATTTGACATTGATGCAATGATAATGAGAAGTTTCTTATTGGTTAATTATTGATTTAGTTCCAGAGGGGTGAGGATATTGGGTTTGGGCTCAACCCTAGTGGCTTAGGTACCTCTTATGTATTGCTATTTATTTTTATCATAGAATGTTTATTAGTTTTCTGCATTTCATTAGAACATAATCCATCAAACATCTTGTGATTGCAACCTCTATCTCATCTCTCTCATGGGAGCATTAACGGAAGAATCTACAATCACAGTCCAAAAATGCTATGTTTATGATTTCTTCGAAGAAGGTTTATATTATTCATCTTGGCTTTCATGTGTTTACTGTAGCTTAGGACTTGATTTATTGACTAGATCGGAGCTTTTGGCATAAATTAGATGGGATTTAAAGTCAACACATCTTTTGCACTATTAGTTGTTTCATTTTGTCAATAATAAAAGAGTATGTTCATGCGATGTTGTAGGGTTGTTTTGATATGCAGGAAAGGGGCATGTCACCATCTCCATCCTGGACTTCTTCACCCTCTTTGATGAATACCAAATTCTATTCTCGATCTCATTCCCAAAGGTCATTATGAGTACCTCTCCTAGTTTGAAACATGCCTTCCTAAGGTGTTGATCTTGGTTAGGGGTATTGTCCACCTTTCTTCCATTTACCCAAACTTCCATCCACCTTACCATCCCTTGAACTCACCATTCCTACCTCCTAAACGTTCTTGGCAACCTTCCTGTAGCAATACAAGGCACCTATAACATGCATGTAGCATCCTGTTTCACCATCTATTTTGACCTATGATGTAATTCTAGCTTAGTTTAGAAGTATGTTGACCTCCAGCTGTGACTCCATGATCAAGGGTAGCACATAGGCCATTCCAACCATCCTTTTCCTTCACTGCAAAATAGAATAACATTCTTTTCTTTATCATGGATTTAGCACAAATAGAAAATTGATTTATATGCAAGTATGATCTAGATAGATAATGCATGAAATCTTGATTTATGATTTGATAGGTTAGTTTCTTGTCTACAAGTGGATTTTGTAGCTAGATGGTTGATTGCAAGATAGTGTAGTTCCCTTTCTGCAAGTAATGTAGCTCTTGTCTTTTCATGAATTGATTTAGTAGCATTTACAAGTTGAGATTGAAAAATAATTTTCCTTTTTTTCATTAGAGTTAGCTTTTGGATTGCACCTTCATTAGTTAGTTTCCTCCTAATTCAGATCTTGGAGCACTTTTTAACAAATGTACTAGTTGAGGGTGGAATGAGTAGAATCCCATATATTGTGTATATAGCACTGTCACCTCAAAGTTTTTATGAACCCTAGGTTGATAAATAGAGTTAAGGAGCCCTTGGGAGTTCCAACACTCCTGGTGCAATACTAGGGTTCATTAATTCTGTCATACAATATTATAGTGAGCCTTGTCCCCTTAGAAGATTTTGTGACCTTTAGTACATGCAAAATTTCAAGAGCCTCCCAATTCCCCATATGCTGATGTACCTACTTTTTTTTTTATCTTCTAGTGTGAAGTAATAGTAAGAAGTTGAGATTTTTTGTGCCACCTAGTTGATAAACTTGTGATCGTTAAGTATTTCTTGGTGGGTGCGTAATTCAAGAGGTTTGACATCTTTAAATCTCCCCGATTACAATGTTCGTTGTGGGAGTAATCTACGAGTGATTCAAGTGGCTCCAGAAATGCTCAAGATTCAAGAGTGGCTTTGGAAAAGCTCAAAAATAAAAGTCACTCAATTGAAATAGAACTAGAGTCAGATCAAATACCGCGACGCAATATTTCCAACAATGTGAATGACACCTCAATCCGAGTTTGTATGTGAGAGATATGATCAATCAAAGTTTTCTTCAAACTAGGTCCACTGGTAAGAGGCAACAATTTGGCATTTACTGGTGCACAGATTCCAGCCACTGGAACAAGAGAATTTGACTCCTCTTTAATTTTTCCAATAACCCTAAAATTCCACCAAACGAATTTTGAATACTTATATTAATAAAAAATAAAATATATATATATTAATGGGGTTGCGAGCCACCACCTTCGCCAACCACTCCCATGACTTTACACCATATATATTGTTGGCATTATGTCTCTGATGAGGTTATATGTTACAGATGTTGTACTTGATGGCAACACCCATGGAAAGGCTCTCAATATGATGAAAATTAAGGAGTACGCAGGAGAACAGTTCAGAAGGTGCGTACCCGCAGGTACGTCGTGCAGGGACCACGTCCAGACACGTAGGTTACCCATTCCTGAGGTGCGTACCCCTGTGCACACACTTCAAGGCAGTAAAAAGCGCACACG
>APFE030567385.1:0-11943 GCA_000404065.3 Pinus taeda | reverse complement strand
TTAATGTTACATATGAATATTTTTATTATGATTTGAGTTATTTAATTAAGAGGTATGGTGAAAATTTAGTACTTCAAACACGATAATATCAAATGAACCAAAAGTTATATACATTTCATGACAACATGAATCAATTGTGCATATATGTGGTATAATTGGAACTTTATGTGATCAATAATGCAAATATCAAGAACTGTAATTGATAATTAATTAACGTTAGAAGGTTATTTGAACATGGTATCCAGAAAAATAGATATAAGTTAGTACGCCTAACATGCTATGCTTTTAAGGTTTTAAAAGCTATGCATGATGATGCATCATATACATAGGAATGAACATCATAATATGCATTATTTTTGTGATAGTCCATTCTTTTGTTATTTAGGCATGTTTCTTTCATATATTTTATACTACATGATTAAAATTAATCCATTGATATTACGATTATCTAATGCAAACAATTTTTTAATAATTTGAATGCACTGTCCTCATGACTGTGCAATACATATTTTTGTAATTATGTTTGATGATATTAAATGCTTGTAACATGTAATTGACTCAAAGAGTAGCCACATCATCCTAAGTCACTGACAAAGTATAAATCACATATTGGATGAAAGTGATTATATTTTCGAAATTGGAATTAAATCATGAAAATGATATGTCTTAGCCCCATGTGGAGGAATCCGTAATTTATGAATTAATCATAATATGATGATAAATTAGATATAAAATTAGAAATTATTTTAAATGCCTAGAGCTAATGGGTCATCTCCCTATTAATGTGATATCTAATAGTACTAAAATTTAGGAGAGACAAAATAAGGAGGAAATGAGCAGTTCTAAGGTGAGCCTAAATCAACCTGAAGAGTGCTTGCACAAAACACTTCTATTCAATCAATCAAAATGTTCATACATATCTAGGATAATGGATCTGTTGAGGAGTTAGAACAACTTCCTCGTAAATAGGATCCAAGAACTAAATATGACCCATAATATCAACTAACAACTAATCTTGAACAACCAATATTTCTCCATTATTCCAAGGTCCCCCCTTAATGGAGAAATGGTTCAAAGCATAACATGAATAACATGCTTGTTGGTCACAGTCTCAACTAGGCTTACAATGATACATAAAAAAACTTGATAATTGAGCTTTCATTTTTTCCTTCTTGCTAAACGGTCCATGCTTGTTCATTTTCTGGTGTAGTTTCATCTTCATCTTTCTTCCCATAAGGTAGTGGTGGATCATCTCCTCTTTTTTACATTTTTTGCTCCAAAGGTGGAACAATTGAACTCTTAATCTCCTCTTTCTTGATATTTATTGCACAATAACATTCTTTGAATTCAACATTGTTGCAGGTTCTTGGAACTTATACTTATTCTTAATGTTTGCAATTTCTTCAAGGTTTATTGCTTCTTCCTTGCTGCCAATATCTACATACTTAAAAAAAAAATAGATTTATAAAAAGAACCATATTGATTCTTGTCATCCTGCTATTTTAAGAGATTTTTCATTTTTTCATCTTTCTTTACTATCATAGTTGATTGTTTCATGTCTTAAACCTATTTAATCAAATTTGTTGTTGCAAACATGTTGTCTTTCATTTGATTTGTGTATAGAGGTAGGCATCTCTTCTCACCAAACGACTCACCAATAAGACTCTTTTCATGCATCAAATTGAACCACTCTTCATGAGATACATTATTCTCATCAAATTTGACTTCATATGTCTCTTCATTAGAGAGACTTTCTTCATAAAAATATTCATCATCACATGTTTCAATGTCAATTACAGGAACACATTCATCATCCATCATTGCAGTCACAATGTTGCAATCTTTAGTTTCACAATCAATTATGAGACTGAAAGAACAATCATCATTTTCAAGAACAATACTTTCATCATCTTTAGCCTCATTCAAAGTGTTATTCATTTCTAAAATATACCATAATACTTTTCCATTTTGAATCTCACCATATTCATGTAGTATACTGAACAAAATGTTTTCATCTCATGCAGATGTTATAAGATGTAATGTTGTTGCATATCTACTCATATCATGGTTCAAATTAACAAAATCCTCTTCAACATAATTCAATAAATCTACCTTACATAGTACTGTTTTCATTTCAGTTGCCCAAATTTCATAATTTATATGGGAGAAAGAGGGTAGATCCAACATTAACCTTTTTAAGATTCCATCTATTTCATAAAATTAATCATTGTGTTGATCAAGATCTGTGTTATCATCAGCCTTAGGTCCTTCAACTTGAAACACTTCATATTCAACTAAAAAATATACAGTTTCTTCCCTTTGAATTTTCCTCCTGATTTGTTTTAGTTCTCTTTGGAACTGATTGAGTCTCCTTTGTTTACCCATCACTGCTCTTGCATGCTCCTCACAACTTCAAACATTATGGAATCCATGTTCTTCGACACTCAACAAACTTCTTAGGGTTGGTTAATTTGATTGGTAACTGACAAACCATCTATAATATATTCTTGTGAATAGATTTATTTGTACAAGAATAAGATCCAATCAAATAGTCACACATAGATTCACTCC
Organism: Pinus taeda; assembly: GCA_000404065.3. Lineage (NCBI taxonomy): Eukaryota > Viridiplantae > Streptophyta > Pinopsida > Pinales > Pinaceae > Pinus > Pinus taeda. Next base: position 9,372 of record APFE030567385.1, on the reverse strand, counting down.
CTCAACTTAGAGCCATTCATTCACCAACATTAACTACAAATTAGACCCCTCGACCCTAAGCTCTCAATATAGTTTCACATACTTCACACTGTAGTTCACAAGTTAGCAAGATGAACAACGCACTTTCTTTAGTATATAAACAACATTCCTTCAAATACACATCGCTTTTCCAACTTCTGGCCCATGAAATTACCCATTTTTGCCTACTTCCACATATCACTTTCCATCTGCTTTATAGCTCTTATGAGGTTAATTTGTATCCAAATTAATGAAAAGTATATCATGTTGGCATGTCTTCTTGAATTGTTGATTATGAAGAGGTAGTCATAGGGGAACAATACTTAAATGACTTGCTGGCAAGATTCTTTGCAGATTACTCAAAAATTTGTACCGAACATCATTTGACATAACAAGACCCATCATGATGCTGCTAATTATGGACTGGTGGCACTATTGGAGGGTTGAGCCATCAACTGACCAACTACCTAGAGAGCTGGTAGATCGAGCTCTATTACTATCTTTTCATTCTGTTTAGGATTTCACGAACTGTTGTATATTTTTGGGATAGTCAGATCACCACAATTTCTGGGTTCTTTAAGTTATTCTATTCATGTAATGACGGTTTTGTATAAGTATGACACAACTGAGAATAAATGAATGATATTCCTTTCTCTTATAACAAAAGCATTTTAGCTTGTAATCCTTTTCTGAATTAATAAGAGTAACAACATATCGCTACCTTAATGTGATCTATAATTCTTTAGCCATGAACCTAATCAAACAGTTGTGCCCACTCTTTCGATCAAGTGTTGCTGGAATACAATTCTTGTGGTATAGTATCTCTTTTAATGGTATCATTAATGCTTTATTTCCTTGTTGTTATTTAGAATTGTTGTTACAACGTATTGATGCTACTCAAGGTTGATGTTATTTAAGATTGTTGTTACTTGATTATTAATTTCTGTTGTATTTATTTAGAACTCTTTTGGGCCAATGAACTTATATTTCGTAATTGATAAATGCTCAGTAGGGAACCTGTAGCCTTCACAGACCTTGCATTATAACCTTGAAATAACCAGACGGACCCTCAGTTGACAAATAAATGTAGAGAGGGAATGAATCTATATACCAATTTTAGGACCCCAACATTTTTGCGTCGTTGTCGGGGAGCCTATCAAAGGCACAAAATTACAACCAATAGTGACCATAGTACCCACTCCCTCATCCTAGTCAAGCGAAGTTTGCACCAACCCTTTTACAAGGACCCGAGCATTAAGATTGTGTTGATTGTTTTGATTTAATTTTCTGTCTCTTACATTGTATGAACAAGGAAACAAAACCAAGGGGTAGAGGGAGAAACCCAAAACTCATAGGTGGTAGAGGTTGAGGAAGGAAGGATCTAGGTATAAATACCTATATTCAAGAAATCATCTTTAGAGTTGAATCAGGAATTCCATCACGGGGTGCTGCCAGGGTAAGATCTTAGACAAAATATGAGACCCAGTCAGCCCCACGACTAGAGCCTTCCTCAACGGTGTAAACAGAGCCTAGAGAAGAGGAAGTAGGGAGTAGAGGATATGTAGAATTAAGTGTTGAAGGTTCTGAAGAAGAAGAGGTGGAGGAAGTAAACCCTCCACCTGACCGAGGGAGCATTGTCAAGCTAACTCACCCACACATTTTGGAGCAACCGGAACCTGCCAAAATTCCAAGTGAATATTGGAGGATATTCATGGCCAATAAAACTTCTACAATTGAGTTCCCAATTGGGGAAATTAAAGGCGATGCACCCATGAAGCCTATTCCTCTAACAAAATTACCCAATTTTCATGGCCTCTCCTCCAAAGATCTAGATACATTCCTCTTCGAGTTCGGCGTTGTCTGCTGAGGGTATGATTATGCTTCAGACGCTCATAAACTAAAGATATTTCATGCTACTTTGAAGGGGACAGTGTTGCACTAGTTTATGGGCTTAGGAGGAAATTTGATCACGACGTAGAATAACATGAAGGAAACTTTCCTTGAGAAGTATCAAGACTACTGTAAGTCTTGGGACATCAAATAAGAGATCATTAAGATAATGCATAATGAGGATGAGAATGTGGAGAATTTTATGGAAATTTTTAAATATAGCTTGCAAAGATCGGGTCATAGTGACCTGGATAAAGTTATTTTAAAGATATTCCTCCTCCGTGCATTAAGATAAGAATCTATGGAACTTATGAATGTGGTAGGAAATGAATTATCTCAAAGGAATATTCGGATACCATCTGTGATCTGTGTGTCAAATGTTCACGAGGAGCTACAAGGCAAAAGTAAGGAACACATGAAGCTTATAACATAACTCTCAAATCATCCAATGGTAGAGTCACAAAACCAGAAATTAGGAACTTACTAGACAATTTGAGGACTAGCATCTTAAGTACATTGTCTTCATAGCTAGATGTTCTTGCAAGAAAAACAAAAATAGATTGAAGAAGAGAAGGAAATGGCTATATTATGACCACAGTGGAGGATGAAACACCCTCTAAATGAGTGTCCACTTAATGCCATCGAAACCTATGCAATATGTGTGGAAAATCACTCCATCAGGACGTATCCATCACTTCTTGGGTTGAATGAAGTTTATTAGGGGGAAAATGAAGAGATAGATCTGGTTTATGTTATGGGGCCAAAGATGTCATGGAAACCATAACCTCATAATATGAATCAAGGTATGAATTAAGACCCTTCTTAATATTGTAATAAATGGAACTATGGGTCTCACCTTTCACCATTCCCCTCTCCATTATGGCCACAATATTATCAGTACCCCATGCCATGGTAGAAATGGTCACCCCAACTTGGTCTAGTTCCTTCTTTGGTCTTAGAACTGGCATGGACCCCCTCTTCCTACAAATCATCTCGCTCAGCCTATGACACAACAATAGTTACAACTCCTACCAAATGCTTCTACTAGCACTCCTCCTCTTCGCCCTCAATTTTTTGTTCAAACTAACCCAAATCCAAATAACAGGGGAGTCCAACAAGTTGAGACACTCAACCTTCCTACATAGTATTTCCACATTGGAATGTAATGGGTTGAATTTTTTTATCTGGATGAGTGGTGAATACAAGGACTTCACCAATAATTATTGAGCAAACTAAAGGTAGAGTCTCGTCCTCAAAACCAAATTTTGTACACTCGTCTGGAGATGTTGGGGGTAAACCAACACAAACTACTGAGGAAAAAAAAACCCCACTAAAATAATTGTCACTCGAGGGGGTCACACAAGCCCACCTTATCCTGAGAGGTTGTCCTTGAATAAACATATCCCTCAACCAGAATTTGATTTCTTAGGGGAACTACAAAATTTATCTCTTAAAATTCCATTTCTCTAAGCCATGAAAGACATGTTGATTATGCCAAAACAATCATGGATTCGTGCTTAAAGAGACCTGGGAGAAAGACTAGATACCCACCCAGTATTCACATCATGGGGAGATTGTTAGAGATAATATTGGGAAAAATTACGCCGTTAAATACGATGACCCAAGAAACCCGATCCTCACATTTCAAATCAATAGTGTTGACATTCCAAGTTTTTTTTTGGACCTTCGAGAAACAAGCAACATTATAACCTCATTAAATGTGCTTAATTTGGGCTCATTCAAACCAACCCCAATAGTTCTAGAACTTAGAGATCAATCTACTATGAGACTTGTAGGAAAACTGGAAGATGTAATCATTTCCTTCGATTCTTGGGAATACTCTGTCGATCTCTCAGTAATACACACTCAATCACAAGTAGGGGTAAATCCCATGATCTTAGGAAGACCATGGCTCGTTATATTCTATGCTTATATTGGGTGTCTATCTGGGAACATGGTGATACCAAATGGGGAAATTATGAAGAATCTTATTCTTTATCCCCTTCTACAATGGAACTCATTGGTCAAACTTGGGTTTATCATGGAACAAGAGTCACCCTTTTGGGATGAATTTTCACCAGAACATGAAGATGTTAGAATAATTCTTAACATTGGGAAAGCTCTTAATTTCAAAGGAGAAATGGAAGATGATTCTATTAGCACATTTATCAGTAATCCCAACTTCGTTTCTTGTCCGACCCAATGACTATTAGAGTCTGTTATGAGTTGTACTACCTAGGAAGATATTCAACTTAAAATTGAAACTAAAAACGTTCATGTCACAATAGTTCATAAAATTATCCCAGTAGAGATTGATCCAACGAAAAACCTTGAATATCAATCCCAACCTATCACCCTCCCAAATTGAACAATTATTAAAGATTCTCTAGAGGGAGAAGGAGCACTTTTCTTGGGAATACACGAATATGAAGGGACTCCATCATGATTTATGTACCCACCACATATATATAAGAGAAGAATGTCCTCATGTTTTCTAGCCTCAAAGAAGAATGAACCCTGCTCCAAAAAAAAATGTTAAGGAAGAATTGCAGAATTTATTGGTTGTTGGGTTTATTTATCCAATATCTGATAGCCAATGGATATCCACATTAGTCATGGTCCAAAATAAAAACAGAAAGTGAAGGATCTATGTTGATTACAGGGAATGAAACAAATCTACCCACCAAGGCCATTTTCCCTTACCTTTCATCAACCTGGTTCTTGACACACTAGTCAAAAAGAAGTTCTTTTATTTCCTGGAGAGATTTAGTGGATATAACTAGATCTAGATAGCTCCTAAAGACTAGGACAAGACCACTTTTAGCTTCCCTTGGAGAAATGTTTCATACCGAGTCCAGCCATTTGGGCTTTGTAATGCTCCTGCCACTTTCCAACATGAAATATTTGGAATCTTCTTTGACTTGATTAATGATAGTCTCGAAATTTACATGGACAATTTTACCCCTTATGGTGATTCTTTTGAAGACGGTGTGGAAAATTTAGAAAAGGTACTTAAATAATGTAAATAGACTCACATTTTTCTTAGCACGATTAAATGTCATATGATGATTGAATAAAGGATTCTCCTAGGACATTTTCTTTTAGCCACAGGAATATAGGTTGAACCAACTAAGCTCAAGGTAATATTAAATTTTCCCATTCCAAAGACATAGACAATGGTATGAAGCTTTATTGGTTATGTTGGGTATTATCGATGCTTCATAAAATTTCTTTCTAAAATAACATTTCCACTTTTCCAATTATTGTCTAAAGATGAAGAATTTGTGTTGTTTGATGCTTATGAATCAACATTTTTAGGGATCAAGAAATTAATTTGTGAGGCTCCAGTATTGCATGTCCTAGATTGGAGACTTCCATTTCATATCTCTATAGGCGCTTACCATACTACTGTAGAAACAATTATGGGATAACAAGAAGACATGAAACTGTATGCAATCTATTATGTCAGCAATAATTTAACGTCTGCTAAGATTAATTATAAGGTAACCGAGGAGAAATTTTTGGTTGTTATTTATGCTGTTAAATTTTTTTAGCATTATATTACATATTAACCGACCTTTGTGCATGATATCATTCATCTATCAGGTATCTAATGAATATACTTATAACTCTTGGATGAATGACAAGATGGTTGGTATTGTTATAGAAATTTTATATCATTATTGTGAACAAACCAGGAAAGGATAATGTTGTAACATATTTCTTGTCTAGGCTGAATATTAAAAATGAAGATACACCTGTAGTAGATAGTTTCCCTAATGAACATATTTTTAAAATTTCTACTAACACTCCTCAGTATGCAATGTTTCTAACTACCTTGCTGTAGGTAAGGTACTTCATCATTTGTCACACAAGAAACAATGGAGAATTATTCAGCAGATTTCTCATTATATATGGATAGAAGGGTAACTTTTCTACACTTGACCATATCAATAAATTTGACATTTTGTAAGTGAGGATGAGATCTACGATGTCTTCAATGTTTCTCATGATGAACCATATGGGGGACACTTTGTGATAAATGGACTGGTCATAAGATGCTGCATATGGGATATTATTGGCCCTTTATATTTCGGGATGCTAGAAAATATGTTCAGGGGTGTGACATTTGCCAACAAATGGGCCGTATTTTTTGATTAGATAAAATGTCACTGAAGACTCAACTAATCCTCGATCCCTTTGAGAAATGAGCCATTGATTTCATCGGGCCATTTAATCCTCAGTCTTTCCAAAACTTCCACATCCTTTTCTGTAAATATTATGTGACGAAATGGATTGAAGCCAAGGCCATTCCAAAAGCCATTGACTAGACTGTATTAGACTTCCTGTTTGAAGAAATCTCTTCTCGATATGGGATTCCCATGGAAATAGTTTCAGATGGAGAGGAACAATTTACATTGATTTTTCAACAACAACACTTATGAAGAAATTTTAAATCAAACACCGAGTGACATCCCCATATCACCCTCATGTGAATAGTCAAGTAGAGATCACAATAAAGTATTGGAAAGTATTCTTACAGAGATTGTGGCTAACAATCGTGGGAATTAGGCTAAAAAAGCTCCATGAAGAACATTAAGAATATAGAACCACATGGCGAGATACAACAATATTTTCACCATATGAACTTGTGTATGGGAAGTCCCCTCTATTCCTAATTGAATTGAAGGTCAAAACGCTTGGGACAGCTATCGAAGTAGGCCTAAATCTTACTACAACCCAGAAACATTTACTAAGTCAGCTCAATGAATTGGATGAAATATGTTTAGTAGCTATACATAACACTGCCACCATCCAACAGCAGTGAACTAAGTGACATGATAAATTTATTAAGAAAAAAGTGTTCCAAAAAGGTTATTGGGCATTACTCTATGATTCCCAATTCAAGGATTTTAATGGAAATCCCCACTCAATATGGATGGGTTTATGTGAGGTTGACACAGTGTTTGACAATGGAACTATCAAACTCATAACAATAGACGATTCAAAAAGTCCTTTACTTACAAATGGACATCACCTTAGGTCGTATCACCGTCTGACCTCTACGAACTCCTACATTAGACAATTTTCTGATCATTCTGGTTTTGAGGTCATTCATGCATAAAATTCTTCCTCAACACCTCTTGTTGAATAAATATAAACATAAATGAATAATAAATAAATAATAAATAAAAAACAATATATAGATATATATAATATATATATAATATATATATTATAGATAATAAAATAAAGCTAAGTTTTCTTGTTGATCCAGTCACAACGCCGTTTTTCTATTTTCTTGTTGCCACTATAGTTGCATCCCCCTTTTTCCATTTCCTTATTGCTACTCCAGTTGCAACAAACTTTTTTTCCCTTTCCCTACTGCTACTCCAGTTCCAATGCCCCTTTTTCCCTCTCCCTGCTTCTACTCCAATTGCAGTGATGTTTTTCCCTTTCCCTGCTACAACTCTAGTTGCAACACTCCTTTTTCCTTTCCCTATTGCTATGCCTATTGCAACATCTTAGTTTTTCCCCATTGTAGCATTGATGATACTCCACTGGTGTTGATACTCTGTCAATGTTGGTACTCCACTAGTGTTGATACTCCACTGGCGTTGATACGCTGCTAATGTTGATACTCCACTGGTGTTCATACTCTATCGACGCTAATACTCCACTGAGGTAACTCATTAGGTATGTCCCCGAATGACTCTGTGAATTTAATTGACCTTTTCAATGATGGCATAACCAAGGCTGAGGGGGGCCATACCTCAGTTGGGGGGAGATTGTATCACATTTAATTAATACCGATACCATTGTTGCTATTACCCATACCTCATTAATACCACTTAACCATTCAAATATACCATTAAATAAAGCACCATTACACACTGACATCATATCTCCATGTGTTTCCTTCACACATACCAATATTAATTCGAAAATACACCATATACATACATACACGTCAATATTAAATTGTGGTTATTCCCAATGTATTTTAATTATTACCACAATTATTACCACGATTACTTTTGTTTTATCATAACCTATTCCCAAAATCGGTTCCCCTATCGCCATTTTCGCTGCTAGATAGTTTCTCGGCTAGCTATTCCTTCAATGAATGGTTGTTACTTCGGATGCTATCACATGGTAATTGATAAGTATAATGGGTGGCTAGGCTATTAGAAATGAACTTGAGAATACAGAGTAGATACAAATCTAACCAAAAGTATGGAATATTTTTCAAAATGTTGGATGGCACACTTATTTGGTTCAATTACAGGGATTTGATGAAGGGGTAACAATTGAATTTGCATTGAATCTCAAGGGAAATATCTCAAGGGTCTGTGGGTTGGAAATTGAAGTTACTAAAGAAGTCACTGCAATGGTTAGTGGGTTATCAAAAGAGGGACAAAAGTGGTTTATTATAAGAACAACCTTGCCAGAGTTTCTAGAGTTGTTCATACAAGCAAGAGAAAATGTGGTGCAAAAAGGAAAGGGGCATGATAGAAAATCGTTAACACAACCCTGGTCAGATGTCGCATAATTCTTAATCTAGTACATCACTTGTGAAGGCCAGTTTTATGTTCTTGTTAAATATCATTTTGAGTTTCCATCTAGTCTTCAATTTCGTCAGTTGCATGCTGAAAATATCCCCTTCTTCCTTCTAAGCAATTTACAATTGATAGCCTGATCTACGCACAGTTCGTGCCAGGCGTTGGCCACCCTTACAAATTATGGGCTTGTTAGATTATTGGTAATACATGCCTTGTTAAAGACCCATGTAACCTGGCAGCAACTGGTAGAATTATCGGAGGAAGAATTTGCAGCTATGATGGTTGCAAGATGAGAGGAGGAATTGCTTGAAGAAGAAGAAATAGAACTGATGTCGAAGGAAGTGGAGAAGAAAGTGGGTGAAGAAATGTAGGATCAACAATATGAATTAGGAGATGGAGAAGGAAATCAGGGGGTAGAGATAGAGGTTGTTGGTGGCATTGGAATTGAAACTACTCCCCCTTTCTCACATCTTATGGCCTATTTGCTGAGAGGATTAAGGAAATTCCCTACTCCTGCCTTATATCGTCGCGACACCAAGTCGGGCTGTCAAAAATTCTTTCTCCCAATTTGAATTTTTTAGGAGTTGTTGTAGAAGGGAGTGAGGATGATACCTCTCCACAAGAACCAGTACTGGATTCAAAACCAATGGAATAAAATTTGATAACACAAGAATCTGTTAGGGAATTTGTAAGAAGGAAAGCGAGAACATGGGTGGAAATTTCTAGTTGACACCAAAATAGACTAGTTATGAGGAAGATTGTTCAATTAAAGGTGGAAATTTCAACTCTAAGGAACTTGTTGACGGTGCTGGACCTACCAACATGTCAAGGGGATCTCCTCGGTAAGAATTCCCAATTAGACCTCAGACCGTTTGGTGTAGGAGTCCGAGCAGTGGGTCGT